>PVJX010002803.1:0-120886 GCA_004027295.1 Dolichotis patagonum | reverse complement strand
AAATTGAAAGGGAAGCAATTCTGCCTAAATCATTCCTGGAAGCAAATATCACTCTAGTACCAAAACCAGAGAAAGACTCAACTAAAAAAGAGAACTATAGGCCAATCTCCCTGATGAACATAGATGCAAAAATTCTCAATAAAATATTGGCAAACAGGATGCAGCAAATCATCAAGAAGATTATACACCATGACCAAGAGAAAAGCATCTTTGCAAATTGCAGAGATAAAGATAGGTAGAAGGATCAATTCACATAATCCAATTAAGGTAGCCACTGAATTGTTTTAAGAGGCTGTTGCTTTGGTTTCTGATATGCAAACTCTTGTGCCCTGGGGAGTCATAGCCTCTTTACCTTGAGGCTCCTCCCCAGTTGACATTCCCAGAGCTATTAGCTCTAACATCCCACTGTGCTCATATCCTTTTCCTATGCAAGGAAACAGCAGACTGTCTGTCAGCTTTAAGAGATTACATACCAGTATTACATACCAGTACCTCCCTTAGCCTAATTTGCAATGCTTAGAGCCAACTGAAGAGAGAAGGAAATATCATAGCCAGCTCTCTACATATTAGTATAAGGAAATAAGTCTCCAAATAATCAAAGTTGCAGTAATTGTTTTGCGTTCAAGGGGAGACACTGGAGTTGTCTCCCACAGTGCTCGGGATCAAACCAAAGACCTTGTGCATGCAAGGTAAAAGTTCTACCACTGACCCACATCTCCAGCCCTCAATTTAAAAAAAAAGTGTCTGGGGTTTATTTATGTGTTTATTTATTTATTCAGACAGGGTCTTGCTATGTAGCCCAGGCTGGCCTTCAATTCACTATGTGGCCGAGGCTAGTCTCAAATTCACAGCAATCCTTCTGCCTCTGCCGACAAATGCTGGGATTACAGGTGTGAGTCACCACATCTGGCTCTTAATCATTCTTTTTTTTCTTAACCATTCTTAATCTTCCTTCCTTTGCCTACTTTTAATCTTCTTGCTTTTGTAGCTAGAAAAAGATAATTGATTCAGACCCATGGTCTCAAATAAAGGGAAAAGTATGAAGACAGCAAAAGCACAGGAAGAAAAGGTCAAAGGCTGTTTGGGTCACAGGAAGACATGCGGTTTGATTAAAATCAAGGTATTCCAGAATACAAGGCTAGAGAGGTAATTTAGGTCTTCGATATGAAGGGCTTTGACATGAGAGTAGGTGTCAGTAGGTCCTTTTGTAATACTGTAGACAAGTAATGACAACTTGATCTCAGCCGAAGCACCAAGAATAAAAAGAACAAGAAATATTAGAGAGGAAAACTGATAGGACTTAATGACTATATTGGAGACAAAGGAATGAGAGGCTTGAGAAACCACTGTCAGGATTTTTGCCTAGATACCGGGAGAATATTGATGTTTATGATAGAATTGGAAACATATTTCAGAGAAAAGCAATGTTTCCTTTTCATTTGTCGAATGTGAGAACCAGGAAATACAAAGATGATAGCTGCCCAGGAACAGTGGAGCACATCTGTGATCCCAGCACTCAGGAAACTGAGGCAGGAGGATCATCATGAGTTTGAAGCCAGGCTGGGCTATATAGTGAGTACAAGGCCAGCATGAACTACACAGCAAGACCCTGTCTCAAAAAACAAACAAAAATGACAGCTGGAAATGCTGGACTCCACTTGGAAAAGGATAGGGGCAGGGATAGGGATGAATTAAGCAAAGGAGAAGAAAGAGTTTAAAGGAGAGAAGAGAGGAGAACTGGCAGCCTGACTTTGATGTGTGCTGTATTTAAGAGGATCCTACACAGACAAAAGAAGTAGGAGGAAATCTGGTTGTGGAAGCCAAGCTAAAGGAAAAGTTGGGCGGGGGGGGGGTTGTTAAAAACAATCTTTACTCTTAAAAAGTTAGTATGTGGATTACAGGAAACAAAAACACAAGAAGAGGTATTTGCCACCATAAGCAGCTTAGTTGGGTATGTCCTAGGTCCTTCATGTACATACACAACACACTAAAGGAAAGTTTCAAGGAGAGAAGAGTAGTCAATAATAAAAACTTTGAAAGGTATAGACTGAGAAACATCACTAAAATTACAAATTGAGTGTTCAAGAGAACATTTGCAGTAGGTAAGATGATGAAAAAATTTTGCTTTTTGCAAACATACAGTTAGGGAGTAAGACAGTATAGAATTGCCCAGGGGATGGAAGAAGAATACAGTAGTTGGGGGAGGTACCAGGTTTAGAATTCTTTTCACTAATAGGAAGACCTGCACAAGTTTGTAAAGCCATTCACAGTGAAGTCCCAGCCTGCTTCTGTAGGCTTATTTCTGTTAGGGTTTTTTGGCACAATAAAAGAGCAAAAATATAAAAGTAAAAAGTGGCCTTTATTACAAAGACATGGAGAAGAGCCCACAACCAAAGGCGATCTGGCTTCCTCTGACCAGAACATGGGGTATGGGATATATATATATATATATATATATATATATATATATATATATATTTATATTTATATTTATATTTATATTTATATATATATATATATAAAAATAAAACTTCTGAACAGGGGTGGTGCTTAGGGTGGTCATAGATGACATGTGAGGAGCTGATTGGAACCTTTTTTGCGCACACTGGGAAAGGAAAAAGGAAGTTGTAATAGGGGAAGGAGGAAGTGACCTCAGGGTAAACATCCCCAATTCAGCCTCCCACTGCCATAATGTCCTGTAAATTATTCTAGGGCAAAACTCTTTCATTCCCATCTTTTTATTGTTAGGAAAAGGGCAAAGTTTCTCTCTTACTACTTCCTGCTGAAAGGGGGCGCCATATTGGGGTTCAGGAAGGTTGATGGAATGCTGGTTGATGCCCATGCAGAAGCTGGTACCAGGTGTTTCAGCCAGGACAACTTTATCATTGGTGAGTGCCCGCATCCTAGATTGGAAAAACAAAGAGACCAAGTGCTATGAGGACCCAGGAGAGGTAGAAGGAAAGGTGTCATTGATTTAAATATGCCGTTCCATCAGGGCCACAGTGAGGTAGAATCTGAAAAGTAAGTGTGGGGTTAGGAGGAGTGAAGTTTGAGAGGTAGGAAGATTGTGGAGTAAGAACAGTCAGGTATACATAAGTTCAAAAGGGCCTAAAAATGTAGGAGCCCAGGGAAGTGCCCTGAGCTTGGTAAAGCTAGGGGCAGAAGTTGAGGCCAAGGTTGGTGTAGATCTAAAATGAATTTTGTGAGTTGTGTTTTTAATGAGGCCATTTGCCTTTTCTACTTTTCCTGAGGAGTGTGGATGGTATGGAATGTGTAGGCACCAGGTGATGTGTAAGCTTGAGCACACCTGTTGAGTGATTTGAGAAATAAAGGCTGGACCGTTATCTGACTGAATACTCTGAGGTAGACCAAACCTTGGGATGATTTCCTGTAACAGGACTTTAGTAACTACATCAGCATTCTTCCTGGTTGTGGGAAAGGCTTCTGTCCATCCTGAAAAAGTACAAAGGTGAGAAAATATTTGAGAGTTTTGTGGTGGGGCATGTGTGTAAAATCTACCTGACAGTCCTGACCAGGAGTGTGTCCACGAAATTGATGAGTAGGAAAGGAAGGGGGTGCTATGTGTCCCTGAGAAGAGGTCCTAGCACAGAGATGACAGGTGTGAGTAATCTGAAGAACGATAGCCTTTAGAGAGGGATGTGTAACTACTGGGGCTAAGGGCCTGTATAGGGCCTGTGATCCTATAAGTCAGTGATGATGTCTAAGGCCTGCTGATCTGGGAGAATAAGTTTTGATCCCTGGAAAATCCATCCCTGAGTGTTCTGTGTGTAACCTAGTCTATGAAGTAATTGTAGTTGCTCTGGTGAATAATTAGGCTGAGGTAGACTGTTTGGGACTAATGGGAGAAGATGAGAAGGATATGGCCTTTGTGCAGCTAACTTGGCTTGTGAAGGCATTGCCTTGAGCAATGGGACCTGCAGAATTCTGGTGTCCCCTACAATGAATAACTGCTGCTTGCTTTGGGAGTTGTGCTGCCTCTAGGAGTTTAAGGATAAGAGGCGCATTAATGATGGGGGTTCCCTGAGAGTTGATAAAACCCCCTTTTTTGCCAGATAGCGGCATGGGAGTGTAAAATGCTAAATGTATACTTTGAATCAGTGTATATATTTATGACTTTGTCCTTTGCTAGTGTAAGAGCCCTTGTAAGGGCAATAAGTTCTGCCCTCTGGGAAGATGTCCCAGGTGGCAGTGGATTAGCCTCTATAACTTTTGACTGGTTAACTATTGCATATCCTGTTCTCTTTTGATTGTTTGTGTTTGTTGAACTGCCATCCATGAGCCATGTGTCAAAGGCTAAAGAGAGAAGTGTGCTACTAATGTGAGGGAAAGGGGTGGGAGTCATCCGTAAGACCTCAACACAGTCATGGTGAGGGTGGCCTTCTGAGGTAGGGAGCAAAGATGCCAGATTAAGAGGACCATTAGTGGGCCGGGGATTTAGCTCAGTGGCTTAAGCGCCTGCCTGGCAAGCGCGAGGTCATGAGTTTGATCCCCGGTACCAAAAAAAAAAAAAGAGGACCATTAGTTGCAACAGAGATAGAAGGGTCCTGAGAGAGGGCTAGATGTACCTGTTGAAGGCAAGAAGGGGTCATCAGGACAGGGAGTGTCTTATGTGAGATAGGCTCACTTAGATAATGAGGTGAGTGTACTATAATAGACTGCCCTGATGTAAACCTTTTAGCTTCCTGTGTCAGTAGGGCTGCAGCCGCAAAGGCTAGGCGACAAATGTGTCCATCCTTTTACTGTGTTATCTAACTGCTTTGACAAGTAGGCTACTGCTTAAAAAGAAGGTCCCTTTCTGTGTCCTAGCACACCTACAGCATTGTGACCCTAAAAGGTAGTGTATCGAGTGAAAGGTTGGTTGGGGTCAGGAAGGGTAAGGGCTGGAGCCCTTAGGAGAGCCTCTTTCAGTTTAAGAAAGGAGGCATGTGTGGGCATAGTGGGGTCTAGGGGTTCTGATAAAGGGGCCCTTCGAAGCTTGAGGACTGGGTTGGGGTTGGGCTAGAGCTGCAAAATTAGGAATCCAGAGATGAAAGAAATTAGCTAAACGTAGGAAAGACATAACCTGTTGTTTGGTTGTGGGCACCTGGGGACCCTGAAGAATTGCCTTACGATCTGTAGTGGTGGAACGAGTGGTAGGAGTGAGAGAGAGACCTAGATATTTGACTTTTGGGGAAGCTATTTGGGCTTTAGCAGGAGAGACCCTGTACCTACAACTGACAAGAAAATTGGAAGAGTAGCTGAATGCTGTATGGCTAATATATGGGATGGAGAACATAAGAGAAGGTCATCAGTGTATTGAAGGAGGGTGCTGGGTTTGAGATCAAGTGCTGCAAAGTCAGAGCAAGAGCTTGGCTAAAGAAGTGAGGACTATCCCTGAGCCCTTGGGGAGCACTGTGCAAGCAAGTTGTTGAGACCTAAGAGTGTCTGGATCACTCCATGTAAATGCAAAGAAATCCTGACAATCAGGGTGTAGGAGGATGGTTTTAAAAAAAAAAAAAGACATCTTTAAGATCTACGACTGTAAAGTGAGTGGTGGAGGAAGGGATATGAGAGAGCATGGTATAAGGGTTTGGTACCACTGGGTGGACTGAGGTAACAGCGTTACTGATTACCCTAAGGTCCTGTACTAGATGGTAAGACCCATCAGGCTTGAGTACCGGGAGAATGAGAGTATTGTAGGGTGAACGGGTAGGTTTAAGAAAATGATTGTCTAAAAGGTGCTTGATTATAGGTTTAAGTCCCTGTAAATGTTTGGGAGCTGTGGGATATTGGAGAATGCACAGAAAAATTGAAGGATCCCTAAGACAAATTAAAATAGGTGTGGCATGGGTAGCACAGGTGGGATTGGAGGTATCCAAACTATGGGATCGACCAGAGAGGGAGGTGAGGGGATGACTTTGCTGCTCAGTGTGAGGGTGTCTGAAGGACAAGAGCTGTGGGGAGGGAGAAGATAAAGGAGAAGTTAAGCTGCTGAAGAAGATCCCTACTTAAAAGGGAGGTGTGGGACATGTTGGAATTACTAGGAAGCTATGGGTAAAGAAGAGAGTCTGGAACTGGTAGAGAATAGGCCTTGTCTGCAGAGGCTGTGTAGGTTGGCCATCAACACCCACTACAGAGACTGAGGACTTAACACAAGGCCTGAAAACTCAGGAAGTACACTATAAGTCACCCCTGTGTCTACAAATACAGATAGTGTCTTACCTGAGACCTCCAGTGAGACTAGGGGCTCCAAGGATACCTTTATGGGGGCTGTGGGCCCCGAGCCCCATCAATCTTCAGCAGCGAGTACAAGTAGATTAGGGCGGTCATAGATGACACGCGAGGAGCTGATTGGAACCTTTTTTGTGCACACTGGGAAAGGAAAAAGGAAGTTGTAATAGGGGAAGGAGGAAGTGACCTCAGGATAAACATCCCCGATTCAGCCTCCCATTGCCATAATGTCCTGTAACTTATTCTAGGGCAAACTCTTTCAATTTCTTTCTGTTATCAATACTAGAGGAAAAGAGATAAATACGTTCTAAAATAATCTAATTTCCTCTATGGTCTTATTAAAATTTGAAAGCATCATATATCAACAGTTATCTAAACTAATTTTGGTGGGGGGGGAGGTACCGGGGATCGAACTTACAACCGCATGCTTGCGAGGCAGGCACTTATGCCGCTGAGCTAAATCCCCAGCCTATCTAATTTTTACCAGGCATGATGGTGCATGCCTGTAATCTCAGCACTTGGGAGGATGAGGTAGGAGGATTGCCACAAGTCTGAAGCCAGCCTAGGCTACATGGTGAGTTCAAGGCCAACCTAAACTATACAGTAAGACCCTGTCTCAAAAAACAAACAAAACAAAATAGGTCCCTCTAGCTGTCAAGACAAATTCTTTCAGGACCTAGAAAATAAACTAATTTTCATTTTCTTTGTACATTAAAAATCTTCTTTCTTGTATTTTTGTTTTGCTGTAGAAGCTACTTAAGAACTTCTTTTAGGCCCAGATTGAATGGGCCTGGTGGCATCCACCTGTAATTACAGCATTCTGAGAAGCTGAGGCAGGAGGATTGCAAATTCAAATCCAGCCTGGCTCTGTCTCAAAAATTTTAAAAAGCGCTAGGGATAGATCCAGGTGGTAAAATTTTGAGCTCTGATATGTCTACAAATGCCTTTATTTTGCTCAACTCTTGAATATTAATTTGGGTAGTCCTAGAGAAATTGGCGTGCTGTTTCTATCATACTGAGTTGCTGTTCCCTTTATCCCCTCTGCAGCCTTTTTGAATTACATAAATCATTTAAAAAGCCTTTCATATCTAATTGTCTCTTAATTACCCAATTAAGAAAAAAACTTGTCCTTCTTCATCTATTATAGAATTTACTCTCTAAAACATTCATGTAGACCCCAGGCTCAGTGCCTGACGTCTATAATCCCAGCACTGAGGGATGCTGAGGTAGGAGAATTATAAATTCCAGTCCCTTCGGGCATCTTACCGTACTTAGCAAGGCCCTGTCTCAAAATTGAAAAATGGGATGGGGATGTAGCTCAGCAGCAGAGTACTGATAGATTTGGCCCTCGGTATTGAAAACAACAACAGAACTTATATAGAAGAAAACCAAAGAGCTCTTTGCAGAAGACTTTACCGGGAAGTGCCAGGTGCAAGCAGACTGAGTGAGGCTTGTGACTGCAGGAGGAGGGTGGGGCGCACAGAGCTTTAGCAAGAGGGCTCAAGCGGAGTTAAACTGCCTTCAGAGAGAGTTAGTTAAGGATGATCTTTAGAGAGAGGAATTGTTCTTGCAGATTAACAGCCATGTCTGAGCAATTTGGATTTTACCAAGGAAGAAAGGGAAAGTTAGAAGCTAAGTTATATGGGGTTGGGGGAGTCACTATGACAAGACTATAGTGAAACATTCTCATCCTTTCTGTCAGTGTGTCACACATAAACTGCCGGCTCCTTATCGTTCTCCTCTTATGTGTTTATATTTTGTCTCTTTATGTTTTAAATTTACCCAGGCAGTAGGTAATCTTATTACTCTTTATATCCTCTAGTGTTTTGCATTGCTAATTGGCTAATACGGTAATCCATACCACATGGCAATCAGTTAGTAAATATTTATAGATTTGAACTTTCCTGTTATGCAGCTTCCACACTCCTGCTCACATAGTATCTAGGTTTTGTAGAAACAGAGAGTGAAAAGATTTTTATTTCCTTTCTAATTCTAATTTTCTTGACTTACCCAGCAAAGCATCTACTGAATATATACTCAATAGTAATGGAAAATTTTAGCTGGTATCACTGAAGCTCAAACACAAAACAGGGGCTGAGGATTTAGCTCAGTGGCACAGCGCCTGCCTGGCAAGCAAGAGGTCCAGAGCTCGATTCCTGATACCCAGCAAAATTAAATGCATACGTGGCTGGAAAATCCTAAAGACATTCAATTCAACACTTACCTAACAGGTTGCAAGTGTCACAAATAAGAGTATAAGGACTGAGGAAGTAGCTCAGTGGTAGAGGATTTGCCTAACATGGAAGGCCCTGGGTTTGATCCCTAGCACTGGGGAAAAAAAAAAGATTAGACATGGTTTGTACTTTACAATAACTTATAGTCTGTGTTATTTAAACAGAGTAACTAAAGTGAAATGGAACCACAGACACACATTTATATTTTATCATTTCACTTTGGGCATACTTCTAAGATCATCAAAAACCTGAGAATAAAATGTTTACTGCTCTTTTGTAGTTCATAGATACTATTGACTATTAGCATATTTTAAAGTATCTCTGCAGATATACTGAATTTGCCTCCTTATGAATTGACTAATTTCAGAAAGCTCATAACTCCAGATGAGTGGTTTAAAACTGAGAAGAGTGGTTTAAAACTGAGAAGGTAGAAGAGTAGTTTAAAACTGTATATAAGCCAGAAACTGTGGGCTGATCTTTTCCTTCTGGACTTGGGCTGAGGATTTAGCTCAGTGGCATAACGCCTGCTTGGCAAGCAGGAAGCCATGAGTTCAGTCCCTGATACCAAAAAAGACTCTTGAGGTTACTTTTTGACCTTTTGGTTCATATAGTTCAATGTATCCTTTGTTAGCAACACATGATTAGTGGTATAGTATGTGACTTTTTTGTTTGTTTTTTGAGGCAGGGTCTCACTATGTGATCCAGGCTGATCTTGAACTCACTATGTAGCGCAGGCTGGCCTCAAACTTGTGCCAGTCCTCCTGCCTCAGCCTCCCAATTGCTGGAATTACAGGCATGCTCCACCAGGCCTGACTCTTAACTACTTCATTTTTAAAAGATGAGTATGAAGAGTGAACTCATTTTGAAATGACTTGAATTATAATTTAGTGATATTATCTTTCTAGACTAGATCTATTTTTATAGAACTGAGAACAAAAGAGATTCACAAACCATAGCTTCTACTTTTTTAACTATTTTATTTCATAATCCTCAATCATTTGCCTAATATGTTCATCAGTGTCCTTTTCTATAAAACATACAGATCATATCAACTGGCTTTTAAGCTTATTTTAAAGATTTTCTAATTTACTATTTATTACTGTCTATTTGTATGACCCTAAGGTAAACTAAGGCACTTAAAAAAATAAAATCTGGTACAGACTTTACGTGATTACTGGCATCTTTCAGAATACCTTTGCAGATACATTGTTTTGCCTCAGTAGTACTTTACGTCCTTAAGGTGTTACATTTTGTAGTTCTCTAAACTTGGATTTGATGTACTGGATCCTTAACCTTGGCGCACTCCAGTCGTCCAGATCGCCTTCGGGACATCGCTGATCGTTTCAACGTGGACCACGATGCAGTTCTGGACAACGTACTTTATGCACGTGCATATACTAGTAAGAGCTCTGAGCAAGTGAATGCTTTGGTGGCACTGACTTACTCTGAGTGACAACACTTTCAACTGCTTTTCTTCATTTTCTTTCACTTTTCTCCAAGTCAGTCCTCAAATTTTATCATTTGTTAAGCCCTTAGATGCTAAAATACTATACTCTCTAATCTTTGAAATGCAGGGTAATGTTGTGTGTGTGTGTGTGTGTGTGGTGCTGGGAATTGGACTCAGAGCCTCCTGCACACTAGTCACCCGCTTTGTACTGAGTTTACCTCCACCACCTGCTGAACAACGTTCTTTATGAAGCAAGCATTTGCCGTGTACGCTAAGGCAGCATATGCAGTCATGTTTGAGTAGTAAAGCTGTGAACAATTAAGACAGCCCTTCAAGGACTCCTTTTCCCCTGTCTCCCAAGGACATGAATGATCTTAGCCTGTTTGTGCAGGCTTTTGTAACATTTTCTCACTGCATTTCCCACAAGGTGAACATCAGATGGAGCTACTTGATTATGTAGCAGCAAAGTTCCACGAAGAAGCTGGCATCTTCAAGTTGCTGGTATAGGTTTTTAAATACAGCTCACTTACACAGCTATTTAGCGTTCTATTTATTTCTATCTACATGAACTTCTTCCTGCCATTTCTAAATGCATCTTTATTTTTACATTAATCTTACGCAGATCATTGATTCAATAATGGCACTTTTCCGAGTGGATTTCAGTGGTCGTGGGGAGTTGGCTGAACGACAACAAAAACTGGCCCAGATGTTGTCAAGACTCCAAAAAATCTCAGAAGGTAGAGAGCTTTAAAATAAAATGACACTATTGGAACAGCACGTGTGACTATGTTTGGGTTGCAGAGAAGCTTACAATAATGTCAGCAGATAATGTTTTTTAAGTTACTGTCAAGGAAATGCAACTCTTTATTTTAAATGAAAATCGATTCTTGCCTAATACTGATAATAATATGATTTTTTATAAAACAATGTTATAATACTCCTAAATTCCCAAGCAATGAACTTTATATTTTTATTGCCCATCTCTTAATTTCTTAACTTTATTTCTTGACAGAATACAATGTGGCTGTTTTTGTGACCAATCAAATGACTGCTGATCCTGGAGCAACTATGACGTAAGCCTCAATATTTGCCTTTTCACAGAGGTTAATCTGTTTTACAGAGGTTATTATCAACAGGGTTAGAATGTAGAATAAATAACTTCAAAATTATCAGCCTTGGTAGGGGCACATATTTATTACAAATCACTGTTGCACAGTGTGTATTACTTCATAAATGCAAGTATCACCCATTTATTATCCAGAATCTATTTTTCTATAGTTATTTGTAGAATAAAGCAATAGTTTAATCATTTTCAGCAGTACTATGGGTTATATTTTGTTCTAAGACTCAAAGGATATTGGAGGACAGTGGGAAAAAGACCCTAGGGAATAAAAAGTTATATTCCTGATACACAAGGGATTTCTATTGCACCAGTAAGTGGTAGCCTAAAAACAAAAAAGCAGGCTTTCTATAGGTTATTCATGTAATAGCCTTGAAAAAGACACTAGAGAGAAAGACTTCTGCTTGGAGAAACAGAATTGCAGTCTACATGAGGCATATTCAGAATTTGCTGAAGTATGTATTCACATACCAGAACTACTGACAGCTGTTTGAAAGGTGGCAGGAAAACAAAAGGTAAGGAAAGCTAAGACAGGATAGCAAGAACAGAAAATTCAATGAGACATTGGTTGTTACTATCCAACATTTTGAGCATTATGGGTCTGAATAAGCAATCAAAATAACCCTGAGTTAATGCTGCTTTGCAAAATATTTTTTAAATAACTTTTTACTTAGAAAAAAATTTAATCAGAGAAAAGTTGTAAGATTAGGACAGTGAATACATATATATCATTTACTTAGATTTATCAGTTAACGTTTTATCACATTTTCCTTTGTATGTATCTATAAAATCTTTGTCTACACACACACACACACACACATATATATATATAATTATACACATATATATACATAATATATATATATATATATATATATATATATATATATATATATAAAATTGTTTATGTGGTTTAGGAGGTATTTTTCCCCCTAACTGCTCAGAATTATTTGCAATTACCATGACACTTTATCTCTTAATGGTTCAGTGTATCTCTTCTAAGAACAAGAATAGTCTCCTATATCACCACAATCTAATTGTCACATTCAGGGAATTTAACACTGTATAATATGTAGTGTTGTCTAATCTGCAGTTCTGTCTGCGTGCCTCCAATTGTTTCAAAAAGATGCTTTATAGTTGTTGGGGTTTTTTTGTTTGTTTATTTTGCTTTCTGTTTAGGAGTGATTGAGAAGCAAGCATTGCATATTAATTGTTGTTAGTCTCCTTTAATCAGAACATTCTTCAAGCTTTGTTAGACTTTTATGATGCTGACATTTTAAAGAGAAAGCCAACTATTTTACAATATCCTTCAATTTGAAATCAGTGTTTTTCTCATTATTTGAAACTATTTTTCCCTTTTTGGCACAGGGGTTTGCTAGGTAGTTCAGGCTAGCCCTGAACTACATAGCCCAAGCTGGCCTTGAATTTGTGGTAATCTTCTTGCCTCAGTCTCCCTAGTGCTGGAACTCTAGACATGTGCTACCACATCCCCTCATTATTTGAATGAAGTCTTAAACCATTTTTTTGTACCAGGGATCAATCTTAAACATTTTTAATAGAAAAACTATATAAATGATAGTATGGTCTCCTCCTTAGATCATGTCAGGAGGCACGTGATGGCAATATGTCCCATCATTAAGATAACTATGATCATGTGGTTAAGACAATTAAAGATTAAGGTGATGAGAAAAAGATGGTATTCATGAGATTTCAGTGTAGAAGACACAAAAATTCCTTTGGGAAATTAATAATTTGTGGGATGACACTTTGAGGCTGTGAATACCTTGTTCTCTAATAAGCTTCTGCCGTTTATTTCAGTATCCACTGAAGATTCTTGCTAAGTCAATTATTGCTCTAATGGTTGCGACACAAAGTGCTATTACTTTAAAAGCAAGGCAATTTATCCTGTAGTGGCAGATAAAATGAGTCAGAGATAGGTGTTAGAAGACCTGTGACACACTAACGTGAATTCTGTAAATTGTAAGCAAGCAAATGTGCCTCTCTCTAGGCTTTTTCTAAACTTGCCCTTACAGCATCGCTGTATCTTCTGCAGCCTGATACATCTCTCACTCTTCGATGCCTCTTATGACTATCTACTTAATTATAAGAGATCCCAATGTGAAAATATTAACTACAAATGGCATGTAAGAAGTTAAAAAGATTGAGGAGGGAACAAGTGTGTAGCTCAGTGGTGTGTCCTTAGCATGGTGTGTGTGCCACGTCCTGGCTTTAACTCCCAGCACAAAAAAAAATTGATGAGGAGAAAATCATATCAATCATTTATTTATTAATTCAACAAATACTTATTACAAACCTACTATGTCACTGGGTGTGGTGATGCACACCTGTCATCCCAGCACTCAGGAGGCTGAGATAGGAGGATCACTGTGAGTTCAAGGTCAGCCTAGGCTACATAATGAGATCCTGTCTGGGGGGGGGGGGGGACACCTACTATGTAACAAGATTCTGGGAATTCACTAATGAACAAAAGAGATAAAAACCTTTTCTTCCATAAAGAAAAGTAAATGGTGTCTACATAACTCAACATTTTAAGCCTTGGTGCCTTGCACATACTAGTATAGTCCTTGAGAGCTGAAGGTAGCCTTCTGTTTTGTTGGGTGTCTCTCATACACAGGACATGAAGTACTTCACAAAAAGAATAATTTTAAACTGAAGAGAAATGGAAGATTTTTAAGGCTCGCTTTAAAAAGAGAAAATGACTCATTGGTTTAGAGGGAGGAAGTGGGTTGCATTCAAATAAAACAGCACAAGTTAAAGAGCAATGTTCTCTCCTCAGGTGCTGGGAGGGAACATCGAGGAGGCCAACTGTCACTCTGGAGCTAGAAGGCGAGGGAATCAGTGAAAATTAGGTCAGATAGGGGTTATTTTTTTCTTATGTTTGTAGAAAGTTTCAGAAAGAGTAAAACCATTTTAAATTAACTCCTGTGAGACAATGAAAGGAGAAATGGAGAGGTGACAGAAAGAAAATGATTAAGAGGGTGTTAGAAGGGGGAGGAGATATGGAATGAAGAGAGCTAATGGAAAGCCAGCCACCTAACCTAATGAAGGCGAGCATTTGCTGAGCCAGTCTGCTGTGAAGCTTCTGCTCCACCAAGCCAAGTTGTAAGGAAACGAGGTTCACTGTAATTAGTATGTTCCAAAGTATATTAAATTATAACAGGTCAGATTAAATATATGTCTTCATCAAAAGCACCGAAATTACCACATCTAAATGAAAAAATCAGGACGGTTTTAAACCAAAGGATTTCAAATGCTACTAGAAAACCTCCCATAAAGAAAATACCTTTGTTTCTCAGTGTTGAGGAACTCCAAGCTGCAGCTTGCCTGGGGCCTGTCAGAGAAATATCACTATAATTGGTACGAGTCCCCAAATACACTACAATAATTGAGGCTTATATCCCATGCATTACACTTGATAGCACATCTTATTAAAAAGGAACAAAATTATAGAGGCGAGGAGCTGCCTTATCATACAGCAGAACAGCAGCTCCCAGGCAAGGCTTCCAGAGACAAATTTTAGAGCTGAGGCAATCCTGATGAAGCTGATGAAGGTCTGGAGATAACAAGTCAAAGTAGCAGACCAGGAAGCAGTGCACCAGGAGCCTTGAATAAGACATCATGCTGTCACCTTCTTCCTTGTGTATGTTTTCCCCAAACAAAAATTCATCTTAGAACATTTGCAGTTTTATAAATTTGCTAGGATCTCACCTACCGATTTACCATCATTAGCTTGAATTAACAGGACATACGTGTAGAGAAAAAATACTAAACCAGGGTCAAGATGGGGACCATGTGCAAGGCCTCTAAAGTATCTGAACGCCAGCCTCTCCTGCCCTCAACTCCATTGATTACATACACCTTATATAATTCTCGGTGGTCCTGATGTAACTCAGCCTCCAGGGGCTTCTCTGTACTTTTTATGAAGCCAGTCTCAATATACAGATGCAGTATTTCCTACCTCCAAAAACCCCCAGAATTCCATTTCAAAATACTGAAAAGCCATAGATTTCCTCCCCGCAGCCCCCATATTTTGGGAGCAGACAGAAGGGAAGTGTTACTTAACAAAACTTCTTAAACATATTCTTTTTTTAAAAATCATCTCTTCACTCACCCAAAAATTCTTCTTTCTTGGCAGTGCTCCCTTCTCCCCACATTCCCCTGTTCTCAAAGCCTCCTCCTCATTCTTGGGCTAGTTCATTCAGCCTTTCTCTCCTCAATGAACCCCTTCTCAAAAATCCCATCTGTAGTCTGAAGCACCAGGAATGTCTTCTGTTCCTCTGGCTTGGCCTAACCTGTGCCCCTGAAGGTTCTCATCAGACCAAAAGTTGAGGTAGGAATCATGACTATTCCTGATATATAACAGTGGGAATGAAGGCTCAGAGTACTCACTGCTTGTCCAGCCATACAGTTCAAAAACAAGGAAGCCGGGACAGGGATGTAGTGGTACAGTGCCTGCCTGGCAAGTGTGAGGCCATAAGTTCAATTCTCAGTACCCAAAAAAATAAAAGGAAGCCAAGTCTTGAAAGTAGGTAACTTTGACTTCGAAGTGGATGCTCTTTGATTGTTACTGTGCTATCCTCGCATTCCACCCCTTCCTGTAACTCGATACCTTATGACTTTAGCATTATAATGTGAAGTTAGGAGGCCAGGGCATTCTGGCTCCTGCCCTTAAGGATATACTATCCCACTCTGTTCAGCCAGAGAGGGGGAAAGGTTAATCTCTCTCAGTCCCTCTTTACTCCTGATACCCACCCACCCCATCTCCTCTTTTTCCTCCTCCTCCTCTCCGTTCTCCTCCTTCAATTCCTCCTCACTGTGCTCCCCAGTCTCCTGAGGAAGGAATGGAGAGAAGAAAACATAAAAGAAGGGAAAATAAGGGAATAAGCTAACAGAGGGCTGTGGGTGGCTTTCTGATGCTGTTTTAACTTGGTCAGAAATAGAAATAAATTAAAGCCCTCTACAAGAATGTGGAGTGCTATTACACCTTCTTGTATTTCACCTCAAGACTTGGTGAAGTCTGTGAGAATAGTCAGAAACTTTGAAGACCATGAAAAGAAAACTTTAGAAAAAGTTTTTGGTCTACATTTCACTGAAAGAGCGGTTGTTTAAACTGAAGCATTTAAATAGTGATAGTTTCCATTTATTGAAGAGCTCTTATGTGCCAAGATTGTGATAAAAGTGAAGTAGGTATGGTTCCTGGCACATAGTAGGCTTCCAATGAGTTGCATTAAGTATATCTTGATTCCTCACAACATCTCTAAAAGGTAAAGTCTTTTTTACTCCCATTTTACTGTGAAAACAGCAAAAAACAAAACAAAACAAACAAACAAAAAACCCTGAGGTTCGATCCCTGGTACCAAAAACAAAACAAAACAAAACAAAACAAAACAGCTGAGGTTCATAAAAATAAGTAGCCCAAAGTAAATAGATAGTAAGTATTTGAATCAGGATAAAGAAAGCAGATAAATAATAATAATTATAATCACTGGGATAATTCACCTGAATTGTTCTGTCTTACTGTTACAACCATCCTATCAGTTAGGTACAGTTGTTGTTCCTCATTTAAAGTCAAGAATGGTCTAACAGTTTTCCTGAGGTCACACAGCCGACCAGGCAGAAGTTGAACTCAAGTCTAGGTCCAAAGCTTATCCACCACACAGTGCATCTGGCTGGCACACTGCCCCCTGGGAGGTGTAGGATGTGTCTAATACTCTGGTGAACTGACCACAACTCATGGTGTGTGCCTCAAAAGCAGAGCTTTGATTTGGTCAGCCTACTGAAAACCAGCCCATGCCTCAGAGACAGAATTCCACTAATCAAGTGCATTAGCGTGAATGTAAAACCAGAGGGCTAGTCTATTGTTAGGGAAAAAATGTAACCATAATTGGATTTGGGTGAGCTGTAAGTACATTCTTTCCCTGTAAGTAGAACTCTATCAGGATCCAAAATTTAAACTGTAGCTACTTACTAAGTATGGAATCCAAGCAAAAGGAAATAATTGCATGGCTCAAAATAAAGTCTGCCGTATAGTGAGGAATCAGTAAATCTGTTACTTGGATTAGTATTATTCACATATACCAGCAGGGAGGGTCATGAATCTTCTTAACTTACGTGTAAACTGTTATATGTATGTATATGTGCATTTTGCTGGAGCAGAGTCTATATCTTTTACTAAATTATCAAAATGTTAAAGGAACATTAAGAGCCACATCAAAATTCTACACAGAATTGTGAACATTTTAATGGAATAAACAAAATTTGAATTGACTTGAAATTCTCTCAGTTAAAGCTATTTGCTATTGCAACTGCAAACAGAAACACTGAAATGATACCCAGGATTGGGAGGCAGATTTATTTACATCGACAGGCACTAGTTGGGATCATACCCAAAATATCAGGCCCTGATCTCTGGTGACCTAGGGTTTATATGAGATAAGCAAGCAGGAAGTACAGAGGTACAATGGCTTGTCAACTGGGATTTGGCTTATGGAATGTGCACCATCGTGTCCAGCTGTGCGTCACAGTGCCAGCCATTTCTAAGAGACAGAAGCACCCAGAACTGGAACAGGAACCATTGTCTGAGCAACTAAGAAACTGAAGTATACTGGCCAGGGAGTTCATTTTCTGTTACACTGTGTCACTATCTTGATTAAATATAACCTCTTAGTTTATGGGTCACTGTTGATAACTTTTTGATCCTACAATATCTTTCCTGTATTTTTCTTAGCCTTTTTGCAAATCCTATCACTTATTCTTGCATTTAGTTCATCTCCTGCTGAAGATAACATTCTTGACATTCAGGCTCTTCACCCAAAGTAATCAGTGATAACGAACTGTCATTCAGGAGAATCACAGTGCAGTATCGAGAGACCCCCTGTGACAGGCACTAACACTGTTTAAACTTCTTTCTGTCCCTGTAGCGAACCCTGACTGTTATTTCTAACCTACTCTTGAAGAAATTTCCAACTGGTTTCAATTGTATTTGTGTTTAATTTCTGTGAAAGCATCCATCTTTCTGAAATCCAGTATTGTCTTTGAAAAATTTTTTTTCTCCTTAAAATTTTTGTAGATTCCGTATCTTAAGCTCAGAAAACATGTTTGAGCACCACCTGTATAGCTGGTTGCTACAGCAATAAATTCAATGTCATTCACTCTGAAGGACCTTAGTGATAGGGAATAGGATAGATTGAAGAAGACTACATTAGAAAGTACATTAGAAAAACGTAAATAAAATGGATTTGGAAAAAAAAAGAAAAGCATAAATCATTGTAGGCTCAGTTCACAGCCCAGTTGCAAACGCCATCAAGGCCTCAAGTAGCCTGTCGCTACAGGGCAGGTTATTTTAAGATCGTGAAGAACCACCCATAATAAGGTGACCTGGAAAATTTAGAGCCACTCTGTTAAAAAGAGTGGCATTGAGCTGCGAGTGTTATCAAGACAACTCACCTCTCCAGCTATTTTATCCAACTAAGATGGCTTTATTGCTTTACTGTACCTTCAATTGCCTGATAAAATGACCCAGACTGGTATGTGGTTTAGGCTGACCTTGAACTCACTGTATAGCCCAGGATAGAGTCAAACTTGGGGCAATCCTCCTTCTCAGCCTCCTGAGTACTGGCATTAGAGATGTGTCCACTCTGCCTGGCTTCCATCTGATTTTCATTTACATAGCATCATGGAAAATGGCTGGGTGATTCTTTTGTTTTGTTTTGTTTTGTTTTTGTACTGGGAATCAAACTTAGGACCTTGTACTTGCCAGTCAGGTGCTCGTGCCACTGGGTGATTCTTATACATTAGATTAGAATAGTACCTAATGCATAATAGGCCACTAAAAATATTTCTGGTGAATGAATTATTTGTATTTTATAAAGAACATTTTTCTAACTCCAAGAATTATCTTAAGACAGTAAATAATATTTTCTGTGTGTTTTTAAGTAGTAATTTTTTTAAAATGTCAAGTAAACATGAACTGTTCATCGTAAGAATCTTGGAAGTTTAAACTAGGTGGCAGTGGGGTATGCAGTCGCTCCCAGCCCCAGCCCCAGCCCCACTCCAGAGCTCATGAACAAGCCTCTACTTGTTCAGAACACACACCTACCCCAGGCCCCGCCATCTTCCACAGAAACGTCGCCTTGTCATTACTAATCTTGCTATATATAGTCCATATCATGGAACCTGAAAAGGTGTTTTATTAATTCAGCTTTCAGGCAGACCCCAAAAAACCCATTGGGGGACACATTCTGGCTCATGCTTCAACAACAAGAATAAGCTTGCGAAAGGGAAGAGGAGAACTGCGAATTGCCAAGATTTACGACAGGTAAATATTTTCTTATTCTTCATCACATTCTTGTGCATATGGTTTTAAACAGAATACTGCTCTTGAGAGGCTATAATTACTCCACTAGCAGATGCTACATGTTTGAATTTCCTTCCCAAAACTCATGCAGTGACTAGAAAGGTCCTGCTGAGTACAAGGCATTTCAGGGGTCCTGCTGGCACACATGCTTCATCCCTGACCTTTCAAAGCCCACAGAGAAGCTAGATAATGAAGTCGCATCAATTCTAGTTAAGAGGGTGGCAGGTTCTGAGGAAGTACAGAGTATGGGAATATATGCTTTTTTCTCTTTTCCAGGTTAACAGCATATGCTTTGCAGGTTTAAGGGGTTTTAGATTGGTTGGTTAGTTTTGGGTTTTGAGACAGGGTCGTACTACATTGTCCAAGCTGGCCTTGAACTTGTTATGTAGCCCAGGCTGGCCTTGAATTCACAATCCTCCTTCTTTAGTCTTCCTAGCACTAGGACTACTGGCATATGTCACTTTGCCCAGCTACAAGTTTCAGTTTAAACATTACTGTCTCAGGGACCCTTTCTCAACCATTTTTAACAGTAAATCTTCATGGAGGTTAGTTATGTTGAGTTTCCATAAACTTGAATCAATATAGCAAAACTGGACCAGAGCTTAAAATATCAAAATTTAGTTTGTCACACAGCATATACTCATTTCCTGCTGCTCCCTAGTGATTTTTTTTTTTTATCATCGGTACCAGGGATGGAACTCTCAACCATGTGCTTACAAGACAGGTGGTTACACAGACACTGAGCTAAATCCCCAGCCCCCCTAGTGATTTCTCACAAAGACTTTTCCTTGACTTGAGAAAAAAGATTTTACTTATTTTTGTAGTACTCGAGTACTACAAAACCCAGGACCTCACACAGGCTAGGCAAGAACTCTACCACTGAGCTACACCGCTGGCTCTATTTATTTTTTTATTTTGAGATAGGGTCTTGCTAAATTGCCCAGGTTGGCCTTGAACTTTTGATCCTCTTGCTTTGGTCTCCTGAATAGCCTAGATTACATTTGTGCATGACCATGCCCAGCTCAAGAAAATTCTTTTTAGTAGAGACAGTGGTGATCCTAATAATAATAGCTTACAATGAGCCACTGATACATACTAAACTTGCTCCACCTGCTTTATATGTAGTATTTCATTATCTATAAAACTCTAAGAAGGAAAGTTGCTATCTCTACTTTTGTACAGGAGGCAAGTGAGGCCCCAGGTAGTTAGGTAAACAGTGTCCATCTATATCCATTTTAAACCCAGAAACCAGAGTGAACCTTTGTAAAAGTAAGATCACATCTGTCCTCTGCTTACTCTCTGGCTGCAGTTTCCCATTTTAACCCAGAAGGAAAGGTGCAGGTGTATAGTTTACACAGGACTCCATCAGATGTGTGTTGTGTCATAGACCCTCCTCACACACAGGCTCCAGGCACCTCCGTGTTGGATAAACAGGCCGGGATGCTCCTGCTGGAGTCTTTGCACTTGTGGTCCCCTCTGCCTGCAGTAATCTTCCCCATGTGGCCCTCTATCCGGTGAGCTCCTGCTTCCAGTCTGGTCAGATGTTACCTTCTCAACAGTGACTGTCTTGACCCAGTGATTTAAAATTACAACTGACCTCTTCCAAATTCCTGCATGTCTAATCTCCCTTACTCAAATATTTTTCTTGCACATAGCACTCATTTTCTAACCTAACACATGATATATTTATTATGTCCATTACTTCCTCTCCCCAAATGTAAGTTGCTCAAGAGCAGGGATCTTTTGTCTATTTAAAAAAAGACTTACAAATCTCAAGTGCCTGCAATAAGTCTATAGCATGTACTCAATAAATATTTTCATAGCAAATAAATGAATGCATTATGCTACTTTATATAACAAATGAAAGGTGGAACTAGGTTTAGAATCTGAAAAGAAGGAAAAGTAAAAAAAGTGAGAAAAGAAAGAAAAATCGGAATCTAAAGCCTATGTATTTTAAACATTACACTGTTTCCTAGTTTAAAGAATGCTCTACTTAAGAGTTGTCATAACTAGTTCATTAGAGTTACTCTCATGGCTACAGTGATATCTTTAAATAAATATAAATGAAAGAGATGTTTTGCTAAAAGAAAGCAAAGAATTCCCCAAAAATTGAGCAGAAAAGCATTCTCAGAAGAATTTCCAGGTATGAAGGAGTAACTATAAGAATTAAACCAGAGCTGAGAGTGGTGGCACACGCCTGTGATCCCAGCACTCGGGAGGCTGAGGCAAGGGAATCGCTGCCAGCTCAAGACCAACCTGGGCTACTAAGTGAGCTCAAGGCCAGCCTGAATTGTATAGTGCAACCCTGTCTCAAAAAGAAAAACAAAAAAGGAATTAACCCAGTCCCAGGTGGGTGTAGCACAGGTTTATAATCCCAGCACTAAGGAGGCTGAGGCAAGAGTATTGCCATGAGTTTGAGGCTAGCCTGAACTACATAGCAAAACCCTGTCTCCAAATGTAATAAAACAACCCAGTGTAAACTAGGGTGTAGCTCAGTGGTAGAGCATGCATGAGGGCCAATTCCCAGTACTACAATAAAAAACAAAATTAACCCAGCCTTTTTACTAAATGTCACATGGTTACTACTCAGTTGTACACTTCTCTCTCTTCAAACCTTTAAGTGAGCAAATTAAAATTCCACATATCCTAATCCCCTTAGCATATCTAAAATCAACAGACATTACAAAAAAGTCAAAGGAAGAACATTTTAAGTCACTACCAGCAAATACAAAGCCACATAAATAGTTAAGTTTCTGAAGAAATTGCTTCTGAATCTGGGTTAAGGAAAAACAGACAACTTACTCTTAGTTCAGCTTTACAGCTGCTTTCCATGCCTTGTCTCTTTCGCAGCTCCAGTCCACCTCTAGAGGGTTTTCATTCTACTTTCTGCCGTCTGAAGTACCTGAATGAATAGTTTCCAACAAGGCCAAAAAAATTGTTTTGAAATTCCACTCAAGCCTTCTTCCTTCAGTTTTAGCCCAGCAAGGGCTAACTGTGCCCAGGCCGCTTGCTATCCCCGGGGAGACCCCTCTGCTGTTTCCTAGGGAAACAACCTTACCCACTGTGCTCTTGGAGGCACACTGCCCGTTCTCCACCTTCCAGTAAAACAGCCCACCACTCAAAATCCAAGCATGACAACCAACCTGGCATGGTGGTACAAACCTGTAATCCCAGCTTTTCAAGTGGCCAAGGCAGGGGGATACAGTTCAAGGTCAGCCTGGGCAATTCAGCAAAACCTTGTCTAAAAACAACAGACAGACAAAAAGGCCTGGGGTTATGGCTCATTGCTTCCTGGGTTCAACCCAAGCACTGCAAAACAAACCAAAACTTTGAGAAGCAATATGATTAATAACATGAACTATGGAGTGAAATACCTTGGTCTCTAGTTGTGGTCAATTCATTATCATATGAAATAGCTAACACTGGGCATTTACAAAGAAAAGAGGTTCTGAGGGCCTTGAGGTGAATGGCCTGACTCAGGTAGGGGCCTGTGTGAGGGAAGGAGCACCTCGCCAGACCAGAAGCCAGAGAGTGACTCGGGGTCAGGCTCAGGCTTCCATGATGGCTCACTCCCTCAGCACTGTGCTGGTCCCTTCTGCAGCTACACTCCCCACTGAAGGCTGCGGTACCTCTCTTGTGTCTGACACCAGAGGCCAAGCTTCTGACACATGAACGTTTCAGAACCAACCACATCCAAACCATAGCACCTGGCATCTTCGCTCACCAGTGTGTGGTTGTAGGCAAATTGATCCCTGAACTCTCGTCTTTTCATCTGTAAAATGTGGGCAGTGATACGTACCTGGTGCAGCTGTCATAAAGTTCAAATGAAATAATGTAAGGGAATCTGGCTCCTAAAAATTAGTAAAATTCTTATAAAATGGCAGCTGCCAGGGGACACCATAACATGGATTTAATAACAGCACAAAGTAGTAGTTGGGTTTCTCTTCAAATTTCTATTTCCAGTTTAACCTTTATTCAGGTTTTAAAGGATCATTTCAGCTATTTGCAGAATTCCTTTACATGAATGTCCCACAGGTATTCCAGCACAACACACCTAAACATAATTTCTTATTTGTTACCCTTCTTGTACACAAAATAGATTTTTCTATTTTTGTATTTTGTTCACATTATTATGTCTTGCTGGAATAGTCCTATATATGCCTCCTCACAGGCTTCTTTAATTACTTTCTCTGAAACTTTTCCCAGTCAACCTCGCCAGGCATAATGTCTCCCTTCTTCAAAGTTCTGTAATATTTAGACTTATTTTGTGAAACAGAGCTTACTTTGAATTATGGCATAGAATGTGGCATATTTTCATTATCATAGCTCACATATGGACTTACTGAAAACAAAAACCCTGTCTTATTTTTATGTAGATAGTAGTCTAGTGTATGCTAAGTATGATTTTCAAAAAGTTAAAAACTTTCCTTGCTTACAAATAAATATAAAATGAACTTATAGCAAAGATTTTATTCAACTACTTAGATATTGAGGAAACCACTAATTCAAAGGATAATTTGAGGAACATGGATTTATATAATCAGTCAAAGGCATGCTGAAATAAATCTGCTACATGCAACACTGGTTAATACCCTCTCAGGAAATAAATTACAACTCTCCGTTTTGCTGAAAAGAAATCAATTGCGGGGCTGGGGATTTAGCTCAGCGGCTTAAGTGCCTGCCTGGCAAGCTCGAGGTCATGAGTTCAATCCCCAGTACCGCAAAAAAAAAAAAAAAAAAAAAGAGAGAGAGAGAAAAGAAATACAGAAATAAATTCTTGTGCTTAAAAAAAAAGAAATCAATTGCTTTTCTGCACAATGAAATTCATTTCTGTTGCTGAATTCTGGAATCATTTGCCTTGCTTTCAGACAAGAATCATCTGCTATTGGTTTTCTACAAATTAATCTTCACTCTATAGTGTTGTGGAATAAATATTAAAATTTATATTTAACCAATACTCTAGTATAAACATAAAATGTCAAAATTTATTTAACTTATTAGTTACTAAAGAAACCAATAAGATTCTACAACCAAACCAAAAAATAAAAGTATATGCATTTGGCATATATGTTCAAATAAGGAATGCTGAAATGAATTATAAATTGACCAAAAATGAGCCAATGTCCATGGAACAATAATCAATGCATTCCATTTCACACAATTTACATTTCTGTGGACAAGATTAATTTGCATTACACTTAATCAGCTATAACTTACAAAGTTATGAAATTGACCAAAGACTCTGTATGGCACAGAGCCTCCTAGAACTGGAGAACCGGAAGGTCATGCTAGACAACTATCTTTCCATCGCAGGCTCTCAGTAATCTTTGCTTTCCTTCCAAAGTCGTTTACAGTTTCCCCTACATGAGTCTGGTTGGAGAAAGTCACACAGCCCTGCAGAATCAGATAAGCCCGCTGGGATCCACTTGCTGCCTGATACCACACTGAAAGAATATCTGGTTGTCTCTTGTGCCTATTTCCAAGTTTGGGGTAATGTTCCTCTACATTCAGAACCTTACACAGAGAACTTGTTAAACAACTGTTTGTGGAGGTTAATAATACTTCTAAGTAAACTCTGCAGTTCGCATTTAGCTGTACCAAATCTGAGATGTCTCTGGAGACTCAGACTGACGGGAGCATGATGCCTGTGACATGAATGCGGTATTTATAGAAATGGAGCTTTTTATAAACTTCTGTTCCCTTGTATTCTGTTAGCCCTGAGATGCCTGAAAATGAAGCCACCTTCGCAATAACTGCTGGAGGAATCGGGGATGCCAAGGAGTAGGTGGCGAATTGATGCAAATTGCTTCTCCGTGCTTATTAGGAGCTGAAGAAATGGAAAAGCAGTCTTGACTTTCAGATCCTGAAGTAAGAGTTTGGTTTGTTTCGTGGTATTAAAGGAAAGTTAACAAAGGCGAGTCAAACCTTGTATTTAGCTGCCCTCTTAAAGGATAAAGAGGAAAGTAACTAGAAAATGCCCAGTTTGGAGCTGGGGATGTAGCTCAGTGGTAAGAGCACTTCCCTAGGCATCCTTGGGCTCAATCGCCAGCAGTGTGCTGCAGAGAGAGAGAGATTATAATTTTGTATAATAAGGGTGGCATGATTTTATATTTCAAGTTTTGGGTAGGTAATTCAAAACATTTTTAAAATTAAAGTTAATTCAATGTAAAATTTCTGAATACTAATTTTAGAAGTGTTTAAGATGATGTTTTTTCTGATTGTTAAAAATAAAATGTAGTTTTCAAAATGTTGTATAATGGTCATATTTTTAAATTAAAATATTAACACTCAAAAGGCTGAGGTAGGAGGATTGTGAATTCAAGGCCAGCCTGGGTTACAAAGTGAACTTGAAGGCCATGCTGAACCTCGTAGTGAAATCCTGTCTCAAAAAGACAATCAATCAATCAATAAATAAATATTAATGATATAAATGATGGTAATCTGCATAGTCTTCAAAAAGCTTTAATGTTGTGTTAATTTATACAAAAGCACCGTTTGAACAAAAGGTATTTGAGGTGTCGCTGCTCCCTAGTTGTTCTTGAATGCTAAGTGCAGAAGAATAGACAAAGAAAGTATGGTTCCTGCACCACAAAATGCACACATTAGTTAAGAGAAAATACTAGGAATAAGAGATCAGCTGATTACATAACGGATGTTGTCCTCTAAAGAAAAAGCCAGAGTCCAAACACGAGAAAGGAGAGCAGCACGGCAGTATGGAGCCACAGCGGGGACAAAGCGCACTGACGGGGACAATGTCCACAGTGGAGCAGGCTCCTGGGAAAGCCACCAGTTTCCTTCCCTTCCACTTTTTGTAAAACACAGAAGCTGCTGCTCTGAATAAAGCAGAGATAAAACCTAAGCAGATTTTCAATACTCTGCAAAATCTCGTAAGTGAATTATTTTAGTATGTAAATATTAAGGCATACTTTTGTCCTGGAAAAGGGAAGATTTTATTACTTAATGCACTGTGCATACCTTCTGCATATTATGATATTTTCGACATTTAAAAAAAATCTTCCTAGCCAGGGAGAGGCTGCCCCTCCTGGCTTGCCCATTTTAGGGACTTACAGCTGCAAAGGGCCCACCGTGCATGCTTTTCATGTGCAGACTAACCCAGTCACAGCCAGACCACCAGGGCCCCTATGTGCCCAGGCACCATTCCTCCGGCTTAATCACCCTGGTGACTGGGGCCCTGCCTTCTGTCTGGAGCTGTTCCCAGTGGCTGAGCCTAAACTGGTTACCCTATGCATCCTGCCCTGTCTTGCTTCTCCCTCAGAAACTCCAATAAGGGTGAAGGCCTGAGTGCTCCCCTCATTCCTGACCACCCTCATGTTGTCCCATGTGACCTTCATGGCACATGGGGTCCTCAGGAACTAGATGGGTACTAAACTTTCTCTCTCTATAATCCTGTCCTGTGTTCCCTCCTGTGGCCACACTGACCAAGCAGCCTGTGAACACACAACTTGATACTGCAGTTTTCACAGCTCCCTTGATTAGAAACAGCATCTCCTAGAAAGGCACTGGTACTGTGTGGCTGGATGGGACCTGAGGAGGTCCTCCCAAAGGAGATGGGGCCCTCAACCTGTCCCCACTCTCCCACCCACCCATGGAGTAGGGGTCACCACTCTCAGCACAGAAAAGCATTTCAGCATGTGTCAGTGTGAGGCGTAGGTAGATTTATTAAATGCAGGCAGAGAGGTACACAGCCAGAAAGCTGCGGGTGCTGGAGGGTGAGGCAGACCGTGGGCTAGGGCTGGGGTGTTTGCAAGGTTTTGGGGTATCCTTAGAGGGATAATCTAGGGTATATGTTCCTTAGTGTCTGTCAGGTCCTCGTAACTGGACTAGGTTAAAACCCAAACTGTTCACGTGTTTGTTTGGTTTTGGTACCAGGGATCGAACTCACGACCTCATGCTTACCAGGCAGGCACTTACACCACTGAGCTAAATCCCCAGCCTGTTCAGATATATTTGAAGTTTAGAGACAAGGTGCCCAATTAACAGTGCTGTTTCCTTGAGGGTGGAAGTGTATGGAATTTGTGGATTTATAGGATCACAAGAAAAACACAGGCCCAGTTTGTAGACTTAATGTATCTTTAAGACTGAGGTTTAGGCATGAGGAACCTAAGAAAAACAGGCCTAGGGATGAAACAGAACATGGTAACCTTCAGTAACTTTGTGTCTTGAAGCTGCAGTTTTCTTAAAAGACCATTTTATATTTTATTTTATTTTTTAGTATTTTGGTGGTGGTGGTACTGGGGATTGACGCCAGAGCTTTCTCAGTAGATTAATCCTTTTTGTGTGTTTTTATTTTGAGACAGGTTCTCCCTAAATTGCTAAATTGCCCAGGATAGACCCAAACCTGTGATCCTCCTGCCTCAGCCTCTTACAGGCATGCACCACCATGCCCAGTTTAAAAGTAAAATTTTTCAATTATAATTTCCTTGTCTTGCTTTCTATCTTTATTTCTTCTATCATACCTCAGTATCAAGCCCTGGAACACAATCCAGCGTGACTAGGAGCCCAGAGGCCGTTTGTAGAGAAGGAAATAAACCTCTCCAGATCTGAAAACTGAAAACTGAAAACTGAAAACTGCCAACTACAAGGCAAATTTACCAAGAGGCAGGCGGCAGGGCTGCAAAGGGGGCTCAACACAAAGGCTGGCAGTTCTGCAGGGTGGGCTGGAAACCTGTCTGATCTGGGCTCTGCTTTGCAGAATGGCAGCTGCGCATGCACACGGCAATGACAGCTCTGGGAGAAAGCTGTGAAGTGCATGGCTGTCTGGGCCAGCAAGAGCATCACCTGGTTCCCTGGAGCTCTTCCAGGCCAGGGCTTTGTCACTCATGGCCAAAGCATCACCTCGTGAGGCAAACACCCTGCCTCCTCATTCCACAGGGCAGGGGAAGGCTGCGGCCTCAAAAAAAGAGTGTTTAGCCGGTGTCATGACACACACCTGTAATCCCAGCACCCCAGAGACTGAGGCAGGAGGATCACAAGTTTGAGGCCAGCCTGAACTACATAGTGAGATCCTGCCCGAGAGAGAGAAAGAGAGAAACGGAGAGAGAGAGGGAGAGAGAGAAATTAAACTGTCAGTCACAGGCGGAGCCAGGACCTCTGAGGACATCATCAGGATGTGTTCTTGCTGTGTCCCCATGCTGTGCCCCCACCAACCTACAAACCCACCAGGAAAAGCAGAGATGATGCAGTCTACAGAAATAAACAATGACTGTCCAGTGAGAACACACCGAGCTTTCGGTCAGAGCTTGCTACAGTACAGGGGTCTATGACTAGTGTTTGCTCTTTTTGGTAGACACAGAGCAGACAGGAATGGTAAAGCTTCACAATATGAAAAGAGAAGGTTTCACACACTCTCCCCAGAGGCTGCGGACAGACAGCCCCTGGTAGAGACATGAAAAATAGATGAAAGAATAGTCCACTGGCTCGGGACAGTTAATAATCAAGAAGACAGAGGATTGGATATTCCAAAGCAAGACTTAAGACTTGGCACAAGATAGACTCTGGAGACAGACCAGAAGGCACAGTCACAGGTGACTGGTGCTGCCATTCCCTAACCTGGGAGGGAGGTTCCGACCGCACCAGGAACAGGAGTGCAGAAGGAGCAAAGATCAGGGCTTCACCCAGGCAGAGTTAGTGTATTGCTAAGCTTGCTAAGGTCGCCATAGTGAAGACCATCGAGTGGAGGGCTAAACAACAGAGAGCTTCGTCTCACCGAAGGCCAAAATCAAAGTTGATTCCTTCTGCAGACCATGAGGCAGAATCAGCTTTATGCCGCTCCCGTAGCGTCTTGCAAGCTCCTTGGCTTGCGGAACAGGTGCCTTGATCTCTACCCTCACCTCCACTCGGTGTCCTCCCTGTGTGTGTCCAAATGTCCCCTCCTGATAAGGACACCATGAATGTTCCATCGGGGCCACCCCACCCCAGAAAGACCAAATCTTACTAATAAGAACCCAATTTCTGAGTTTTGGGGATATACACTTAAACCCCAAACAGGAAGAATCAGTTATGGTCAAGGAGCAAACACCAGGTGGTGCAAGACGAACTCACTCAGTACTGCTGGAATCAGAAGCAGAAGTCAAGATTTAGGGGAAACAGTGCCTTTGTTTATGTGTTCATTTATTTAGAGACAGAGTCTTGCTATGAGGTCCAGGGTGGCCTTGAACTCACTATATAGCTCTGGCTGGCATCAAACTTGCAGTGATCCTGCTGCCTCAGCCTCCTGAGTGCTGGGATTATAGGCCCTCAGTGCCTTTGTTTAGAAAAATGAGATTCAAATAGATGATCTCTACCATTTTCTTTCTAAGGAACCTTTTTAGGGAACAGAAAAACCCAACTCAAAAGAGTTTAAACAAAATCCCAGGTGGGCACTGTGATGCATGTCTGTACTTCCAGCACTCAGGAAGCTGAGGCAGGAGAATCCCTATGAGCTACAGGGCAGCATGGGCTACATAGTAAGTGAGTTCAAGACCAGTCTGCACTCCACAGCAAGATCCTGTCTCAAAAAAAAAAAGTCCCATCTCATAAAAGTCCAGATGTCGACAACTGGCTTCATGGTTGGGCCCCTAATATCCTTCTACTTTCCTGTACCCAGTGTGGGGGTTTTATTCTCCAGAATCTCTCCTCACGGTCACAACATGGCTGCAGCAGCTCCACCTTCACACCCTAAGATACAGCACTGAGAGAAAGACAATGAGGGCTTTCTTTCAGAAAATGCAGCTGCATTGGGCCCGTGGGCCCATGGGTTGGCCGTGTAATATGGTCTCACTATGATATTTGGGGTCATGGCAGGGATGGCGAAAGGGTGGGCCCTCTCTCCACACAGTCCCTCACCGTGCAGTCATCCAGCCCACAAAGAGTCATCTTTGTGTGGCGCCTGGATACCAAGAGGGCAAGCACTTATCAAGCCTCTGCTTGGCTCCCATGGCCAGAGAGGAACTGGGCATAAGTGCATGCCTGGCAAATGCCAGGTTGTGAGTTTGATCCCCGGTACCAAAAAGAAAAAAGAAAGAAAGAAAGAAAGAAAGAAAGAAAGAAAGAAAGAAAGAAAGAAAGAAAGAAAGAAAGAAAGAAAGAAAGAATGAATCAGGGACACGAAACACAAACTCTTGAAAGATTAAATAGCGGTGAGATTTAAATACGAGTAGAATTTTGAAGCCCGTGTAAATTTGAAGGCAGGCCTAGGAGAGGGCTGTCACCTGGACAGGCCGTGTGGATTTCTCCCAAGAGGCTCTCAGGGCAGGGGATGTCCCATGCCCCAGGGGCAGGCCTCGTGTTAGTCTTCCATCTCCAGAGAGCTGCTGCCCCCCGGCCGAGCTCAGGAGGGCTGCCAAGGAGTCAGTGGCTACTGGAATGCCCCAGACATGAAGCAAGGGCCCAGGGTGAGGCAGGCCAGAGGTGAAGGTGACCCGTCACCTTCAGGAGGGAGCTCAAGCAGAGCCATAGAGCTGCTTGCGCAGAAAGCGGTCTGCTGAACATGTAATCAGAGTGAAGCTGCTTGGCTGCAACCTTGAATTATTAATGGGCTCCGATGGCCCATTACATGGTGGCTGATCCACTGACTGTAGAAATCAGCATGGATCCTAGAGCTCCAGCCCCAGCCCCAGCCATTTGTTTATTTATTTATTTATTTGGACACAGAATCTTACTAAATTGCTAAGTTGCCCAAACTGGGCTTAAACTTGGGATCCTTCCGCTTCAGCCTCCCAAGGTGCTGGGATTATAGGTGTGCTTGTGTATGTATTTTAAATGTATGGTGAAGAATTTAAGACAAAAGATATAAAATAATGTGATCAGTGCTTGTAAAATAAAACACTACCAATGCAATGGAAGATCCCTAAATATCGTCTCAGGTTAAATCTCTTCCCCCTCCCAAACTGTTCACTTCTCTGCATTTGTTCTCCAATATCTTTATGCCCTTCTTAACCTTACACCAGATATATAAGTAATAAAGCTTATCACATTATTTTTTTAAGCCTATAGCATTATATTCAGCCGGTATCAAGATGCTGGATATAGTGGTCATGGCAGTGACTAATCCAGACAGCGCCCAGGACATGAAACTGTAGAAATTGTCCCCCACACACCAATGCCAGTTGTGGTCCATGGCCTTACCACCCTGGACATGCCGATCTCATCTGCCCTTGGAAGCTAAGCAGGCTCTGGCCTGGTTGGCACTCGGATGGGAGACAACCATGGTAGAGACGTACAAAGCAAAAAGCACTGGGAGTGCTGGGTGCCCCTGCAGATCTGGGGTGCAGCTGCCAGTGCCCTGGACATTCCCACAGTCCTGATGCCACGCCTCCACCAGGTCATCCCTGGAGGTGGGCTCTAGTGTCAGCCTCTTCCCCATCCCTTTCACCACCTGGCCTCCCCACTCCTTGGCAGAGACCAGATAGCCTGTCCCAACACCGCCGTCCTGACTCAGTTTACAGGTCCGGCAGTGCTGCCGGGCTCAGTGGCCTCGCTTCCCAGCTGGAGCTCTCTTCACGGCACTCCCAACGGGCACAGAAGGCAGAGCCAGGGGAAACTGCTTGGTGTGAACTGAATCATCAGGAAAAGCTGCATCTGCGTTTCTTTCAAGAGCCTGCAGACTGCTTGACCCCAGCCCGCTCCTCATCCCAATGGCGGGAGGTGGGGTGTCTGGGTTGAGATCCAGAACTATCTCGGACTATCTTACGCTCTTAACTTTTGCATCTGACCATTTTCCAAAGGGGTCCTCCAGTCCCCGCCCCTAAAGCTAAGAACACAGTAAGGTAACGGCTGGACCCTGTAGAAGGGGCTTCTCTGTCTTGCCGTGGCCCGCTTACCTGCTGTTTCACCGTCCCTGGGGAATGTGTGGATTGGTGACCTGCTCATGCTCTGTGATGATAAAAGGGCACGTAACCTCCCCCCAGGGGAGCGTGTCATTCAGACTAACTTGAATCCATGTTCCAATGTTCCCATGCCATGGTCACTTGTATTTGGCTCAGGACAAACTTTTTTTTTTTTTGTACCAGGGATCGAACTCATGACCTCACGCTTGCCAGGCAGGCACTTAAGCCACTGAGCTAAATCCCCGGCCCAAACTATTTATTTCATTTAAGGCAGAAGCCTTATTTTAGGTCGGTAACACTCAGTTTCTCTGAGCACTTCCAAGGGAACCCACAGACCTGCAGCCCCACACGTCGATTCTCACACTTCCGAGCCTGTGGTTACACATTACACCAATGCCAAGTCCTTCCCTTGGGCTCCACTTCGAACTTCCGGTTCAAAGCTGGAGCACTGCTCAGAGGTGTGTGTGTGTGTGTGTGTGTGTGTGTCTGTGTGAGCACGTGTGCTCGGGCTGGTGCCTTTGGTCAGCACGTCCTAATGCGAGCTGGTTGTCCTCCAACTGTGTGTAAACTGTATTTTGCCTGTGATCAAAATTATGTAAATATCAGTGTTTTACTTTTCATTATGTAATATTTCACAGGCACCAATTTAACTGACATGGCCATGTTTTTGTCTTTATGTTCAGATTGTGGATGCCAGAGTATTTTGTCCAAATTATAAGAGTCCCCCTATGCCATCTTTGAGACCCCCAGTGGGTACCACAAACTAGGGATAGTATCAAACCCTACATTTACTATTTTTTAAAATATGCGTATCTATGATAAAGCATAATCTTTAGGTACAGTAAGAGATTAGTAACACTAAGAACAATTATAGCAATACCTGTTACTATAATTATTCTCTTTTATTACCAGCACCACTAGTGTTTTTGTTTGATGGGGTCTTATTATGTAGTTCAGGTTGGCCTTAAACTCACTAGGTAGCCTACACTGGCCTCAAACTGACAGAGATCTTCCTACCCCAGCCTTCCAAATACTGGGATTACAGGTATGCTCCACCACACCCAAGTGCCAGCACCACTACTCTTGTGCACTGACACTATTACCAAGTAAAATAGGAGTACTTGAATGCAAGCACTGTGACCCACAACAGATGATCTGGTGACTGTGGTGGCTACTGAAATGAGTAACAGGAGGGTAGGATATGCAGGGTGGATGCGCTGGACAAAGGGAGTATTCACACTTGGGGAAGGGAGAAGAGAACAAGACAGTATGAGATTTCACCACACTACCCAGAACACTGGAATTTAAAACTAGTTTCTTTCTTGATTTTTCCAGTTTTACTTTTGAGCTGCAGTTGACTGTGAGGAATCGCACCATGGAGAGCAAGGCTTGGAATGTGCAGGGACTCCTGCATTAAGTCTACATGTTTCTTAGGTATAATCAAGTGACTGTCACATAATTGTATAGGTTATGTTCAGTTCTTACCTTTCTATGCCTTAGCAGGAAGCTGCCAACCTTCCAACTTTCTCTACCCATGTCTGGTCCACACTCCTCTAACAACCTGGGGAACACAAAACAATCTATCAAAAAACATCATCCTAGGCCGGGGATTTAGCTCAGTGGCTTAAGCGCCTGCCTGGCAAGCATGAGGTCGTGAGCTCGATCCCCGGTACCAAAAAAAAAAAAAAAAAAAAAAAAAGAATGAAAAAACATCATCCTGCCTCCAGCTCCTGCTCAGCTACCGGAATCTAGTGTCAACCTCAGTTTACACCTAGTCTCTCCCGTCTGGCTGATGTAGACAGACTTTTCTTCCTTGCCAAAAGCAGAAACAAGAATCTCAGTCACTTGTCCTTCACTTGTGCTTGTATCCCACAGGGAGGACCACACCTCGCTGCAATCTGGGGGTGCTTGAGCCTCCTCGCCGGCACCAGCAGTCCCAGCAGTGTGATATTTAACCCTGAGTCTCAGCCAAGACCTCGGAGGCTGGGCCCCTGCAGGACAAGCAAGGGACCCTATAGTTGGCATAGAGCAGTTTCAGGGCTTTGCCGAGTCTGAAAAGCTGCCCCTGAAGTGGCCATGGTCGCTGCCTTTGGTCAGTCCAAGCCTGTGGCAGCTGTTTCTCTTCTATTAGCCAGCAAGGTCTCTCCACCACCTGTGGACTCCAACTGCTAGACTGCAGTGGGTGTGAGGGGAGGCGTGCAGGGTGGAGGGAAAACCGGGAAACCGGAGGCAAGGAATCCAATGAAAACTTCACCCCTGAGTTTTGCTCCTTGGACTGAGAATTGGTTACAGCGGGTCAATTGGAATCCATGTTGAAGTGGACCCCAAGACCCCAGGGCATCTTAGTGGAGCCTCCATTAATCAAACACCTTCTCTCCTAAGCACCAAGGAGGGATACGGACTTCAGTGAAGTTAAAGGCATCTCCTCAGTGGACATGGTTGTGAAGCTGAGGCAGGAGGATCACCGTGATTTTGAGGGCAGCCTGAGCTACATAGCAAGTTCAGGGCCAGCTTGAACTACATAGTAAGACGTTGTCTCAAAAAATAAAAAATAAAAAAAAAGAAAAATCATTGCCTCTTCCCTCTCATCATTACCCCTTATGCAAAATTTTGTCACTGTAGTAGATTAACTAATGGGCAACTCTGTAACACCCAGCCCAACTGAATCAGCACAGTGCTGGGTGTGGAAAGCCCACCTGAGGATTGTCAACAACAGCCTAAGAGGAGAACCAGAGGGGCTGATGGCCTGCTGTTGATCTCACTGGAGAAGCTTGTCCTGCTGGCTTTCCTGGTGTGAACTTGGCTGTTACTGAGAGAGGAGCTTGTGTCCCCGCTGTTGCTGAGGATGGCTGTGGCTCTCTTCAGGGAAGCTCTGGTCCGTGCTTTGGGTGTCTCTTCCTGGCTCCAGTGCAGATCCCTCATCAGGCCGGCACAGACTTTCTAGCTTCTGCTACTAACCTTTGGGCCTTCCCAGTGCAGATCCCCGGTGCAGACTTGCATGAGACATTTCTCTCACTGCTGGGACAAAATACTTGACATCCAAAATGAAGGAAGGAAAGATTTATTTAGCTGTTTGTGGAGGTTTCAGTCCATAATCAGCTGGCTCCAAGGCAGGGTGGCACGGCACTGGAGCAACACTGCAAGGCAGCAGAAGACAGCAAAAGCAGCCAGAGCAGAAGGAGTTAGGAAAGAAGCTTCTTCTCCTCCCTTATATTGGGCAATGTCTGGAGACTTCTGCTGTCGTGACTTGATGAGGGTGATTCTTGTGGTACCTGGTGTGCAGAGGCCAGGGATGCTGCTAAACAAGGCCCAGGATGGTCCCCCAAAGAAATTACTCATCCCCAAAGCCAAAAGTGCCAGGGCATCTGCATTTGAGTCCTTGCTATGCCATCTGTGTGCTGTGTGACCCCACCCTAGCTACTTAACCTTTCTGAGCCTCAGCTTGCTCATCTGTGCATTGAGCTGATGACGATTGCTCACACTGCTGAGTATTAGTACCAGGTGCCACTCTACATGGTATTTTATTCCCTCCTTCCAAAATCCCTGTGAGGTCCTGTTACTTCATTTATGGATGAATATGAACTAAAATAGTGAAGATAAGCACTATTTAGAAGCACAGTGAGGATAAGCAATCAACTGTCACTTAGGGCTTTTTTTTTTCACTTAGGGCTTAATAAAAAGATACATTGAGCTAAGCATATTTTCTTTCCGTTTTTTTGATACAGAATCTCACTGTTTGTTTTGGAACCAGGGATTGAACTATGACCTCATGCTTGCCAGGCAGGCACTTGTGCCAGGGAGCTAAATCCTCCAGGATCTCACTATGTAGCCCAGGCTGGCCTCCAACTTAAGGCAATACTCCTGCATCAGCCTCCTGTGTGATGGAATTACAGGTGTGGACTACTATAGCCGGCTGCATATTTTCATGGATACCAACAGTTTTGGCAGTGACAAGTAATTCTTGGCAGCTGGACATGGTGGTGTACACCTGTGACCCCAGAACTCTGGGAAGTTGAGGCAGGGGGATTTAAAGTTTGCCCCCAGCCCAGGCAATTTAGCAATATCCTGTGCCACTAAAAGCAAAAAAAAAAAAGTGATGATGGTATACAAGCTTTCACGATGCAGTCTTCTCCTGTCTCTAGTTCTACTGCAGTCACATTCTGCTTCAGGACCTTTTCACTTGCTCTTTTCGCTGTGTAGGCAAGGTAGTTCCCTAGATTTAAGCCTCAGCTCCAAAGTCACTTGATCTGGGAGACCTTTCTAGAACATCCAATAAATACCACATACTCCACTTCATACTTTTTTTTTTTTAATTTTAGTTAGCAACTGCCTGACATAATCATTTAACACCTATCTCTGGTCAGGCATGATGGCAAATGACTGTAATCCCAGCACTCAGGAGGCTGAGGCAGGAGGATTGCTGGGAGTTCAAGGTCAGCCTGGGCTACACAGTGAGTGAAAAGCCAACTTTAATTCTGGGCAAGACTCTGTCTCAACTCCCCCCTAGGGGGAAAAACAACCCACTATTTCCCCAACTAGAGAAAAAACGTTGTGAACACAGAACTCAATGGTTCACCACGTGGCCCCAACACCTAGGATGGTGCTGGTCCGCTGGCTACTCACCATATATTCTCAATGAATCCGTAACTGTCTTTGTGTCTCTGTCCCAAGCGACAATGAAATACAAAAATCAAAGATATGTAAAATGGAGATGAGGAAAATTATAATTAAAAATCTGTACTTAAAAAAAAGGGGGTAGGGTGACTGCTTAGTGTGGTCCCAGCAGTTTTGTTTTCTTTCCTTTAGGGCTGTAGGCCTGTGCTGCAAACATGATCCACCAGATCATCAGTCAGGCTAAGAAGCATTCTAGCTTGACCCCTCCTTTTCCTGTTTATTGGAGCGGGAGGTACTGGAGCAGCACTGTATTTGACACGTCTGGGATTGTTCAATCCAGATGTCAGCTGGGACCGAAAGAATAACCCAGAACCCTGGAACAAACTGGGTCCTAATGACCAATACAAGTTCTACTCAGTGAATGTGGATTACAGCAAATTGAAGAAAGAAGGTCCCGACTTCTAAGGGAAATGTTTCACTGTAAAGCTGCTTAGAATGAAGGTCTTTCAGAAGCCATCTGCACAATTTTCCACTGAACCAGGAAATATTGTTCCTCTACATGCACAAAATCATGTTGATTTGTTGAAGTTACACAGATTAATAAATCTCCGACACTTGAAAAAAAAAAACTGCACTTCCGGGACACATTTACCCAAGGTTATCCACAGAGTTCCTTCATTAATTTATGCTTCTTTCCTTCCAGACCCATCACACCCAAAATTCCTCAAGAATGTCGTGCGCCCAAAAGAGCTGGAACCTGGTCCTCAGATAAACCAACAGGCTGAGCGGATTGAAGGAATGCTTAAATTATCCACCTCAAAACAAAGCAACAAAACTGGGCCCACACCTGTAAAATGGGCCAGAACCCCTTCTCCTTGGGTTCCCACCCCATCAAAAGAAGCACAAATGGGCCTGCGATCGGCGCCTGCGTGGCAGGTGCAAGGTTCGGTTCCCGGTACCAGAAGAGCATCATGAACGTCCCCAGGTCCTGGAAATAACGCGCCTCTCCTTGTCTCCAGAGTCTGCGCACTGAGCGCGCACTGTCACAGTTCGGCCTCATCAATTCTTTTATGCCTGAAAATTCTTGTTCCCCGGTGGGTGTCGGGGAGCCAGCGAAACGCCATCTGCGGGTTCAGGTCTCCAGCTCTGCTCCGGAAGTCTCCGGGCCCCTGCCCCGCCATCCCGCGAGGCCGTCCGCCGTGCTCAGGACGCCCCAGCGCACAAGCGCCGGGAGCCACTCTGAAAGGGAACCGCGGAGAACGCGGCCCCGCGGGGTTAAAGACGCCGCTGCCCAGGGCGCCGGGACCACGAGGGCCGCCGCTCACCAGCGGCGAAGCGGCTAAGGCCCCGGCTCTAAGGAGGGCTCCAGGCAGCTCTGCTTCTGAGTTGGCACAACTGTGCCGCACCAGGGACTGGAAATGCACGTCAGTGTGAACAGTGGACAGCAGACAGTGCTTTAACGTAGCCGCGATGTCGCCAACTGGACAACTCGCTTAAAAACACACACACACGGGCACCCATCATGGCTGCCGGAGACGGCGCAGCTAGACGCAACCGAAAGGAAATGGCGCCGGGCGCGCGGCCAGTCTCGGCGGCCCCGGAGGCAAGGCGAGAGGGCCGCCGAGATAACCTAGAAGGGCCTAGCCGAGGACCTGAATACTCTCCTGGCTTCTGGCACCTTGCAAACTCTGAAGCTGTAACATGGAGGACGGTTATTGTCTCTGTAAAGTGACTCGCACCCGCAGGCCCCAACGTTGGTCCCGCGGCGGAATCCCGCAAAAACCTCTATTCTCTAAACATTATGCGCTACGCATACTGCGCATCTCCGCAATAGTGGGCCGGCTAACGACGTAAAGAATGTTACGTCGCAACCAAGGCTCTTCCCCCGCCCCACCCCATGTTCTAGTTCAGGCGGCGCGAGAACTTTACGTCTACTCCGTATTTTGTTTTTCTTGTATGAACCGAAAAGTGCACCGGTCTTCGCAACTGACGTAAAACGCTTCCAAGAATATCCGTAACGCCCCGCGGAGCCCTCGGGCGATTCCGAAACCCTGTTTACGTATCGTCTCCGCCGTACGTAGCGTTAAGTTGGAGCAGTCTCAGAGGCGGCCGCCATTTTGTGCAGTCGCTGAGAGGGAAGGAGACGCCTAAACCGCGGCACTGCCGGGTTTGAGCGTAGCCAAAACCTACCCATCGTTTTTATAACCCCGATTCTCTGTGTTTTGCTCCCGTCTCCGACGAGAGAGGCGGCGACGGTGGCGTCTGCGACGGGAGACAGCGCGTCGGAGCGAGAAAGCGCCGCGCCTGCCGCCGCCCCAACAGCGGAGGCGCCGCCGCCATCGGTCGTTACCAGACCGGAGCCGCAGGCCCTCCCGAGCCCGGCCATCCGTGCCCCGCTCCCAGATCTCTACCCATTTGGGACCATGCGCGGAGGCGGCTTTGGGGACCGGGACCGGGACCGGGACCGTGGCGGGTAAGGGGAAAGGCGGCTGGACGCGAGGCCGCGCGTGTGCGTGGGGCGGGGGAGGGGGCTCCGCGGCACAATGGCGGCCTCGGGAGCAGGACTGAGGCCTGGCTGCGGCGGTCCGGTCACGGGTCCCCCGGCGCCGCAGCGGCCGTCTGGAAAAACGCTCGTGTGCTGCTTCGGGAAGTCCAGCGCCAAATGGCTTCCTTTATATGACGTCCCCGGAGAACGCTGGCGGCGATCGGTCTACGGAGCTGTTCCTCATTTTGTTTTTGTTTCCGGTGCTGCGGATCGAACCCTAGGCCTAGACTCCTGCTAGGCGATCGTCCCACCACTACTGCACTTGTGATTTTGCATAGGTTTTTAGTCGCCTTCCGTCATCTTTTGTGTAATTCACAGGAAGCCCTTAGAAATGTAAAGGAATGGAGTCAGTTGCTATCTGTAGTGTTGGGGAGAGGAGAGTTTGGGGAGATAGGCTGTAGTGTAATTTTGAACTTTTTTATTTTTTACTGTTCTGTATCCCAGCGTTCATTCTTGGTCTGGCCTGGAAAGTTTTCATGAGATAGTGTCACGGTTGCACTGTCAGGAATGGAAAGTTAACAGGATTAAACCCGAAACCTTCTGAGATAACTGAAATTTTAGGGTCTTTTCTTGTCAGCCAAATGACTTCTTAACGGATCCATTGACGTGTGCTACCGCGTTTTGTGTTTTTGAGACGGGATCTTACTGTGTACTCCAGGCCGACCTTTAGCTCACAGCGATTCTCCTGCCTCTGCCTTCCTAGTGGAGTGTTGAGATTACAGGCATGTGCCACCATTTCTTAATGTCTGTGACTTTGGTCATATCCTTAATTTTTTGAGCCCATTTTTTTCAGCTGAAGGGAAGAATACTTTGCTGTGTTCTCAGGAAGGAATGAAGAGATAATGTGTGCCATTGTCCCCCTGTAGTTGTTCGTGGGTACTCTTACCAACCACGGATGTTTTAAATAGACAAATACTGGACTTGGCACAAGCATTGCAGTTGTCACTTAAAAGATACAAAATAAGAACTATTTCTCCTTCCCAGTGAGGAAGGAAAATCTCTGACCTTTCATTACAGATTTCGAGAGGACTAAAAGTGAAATATGTATTTAGCGTTTCACAGTTTTGAGTGAAGTTTAGAAGTGAATTTCAACACAGCTGCCCAGAAAATATCCAGTAAACTTGAAAGTAACCCAGTAATTATTTTACACCCTAGTCTAAACGCTAACGCTAAAGACCTAGAAAAACCTTTACACATGTGAACCAGGAACTGTGCATAAAACCATGTATCCTGACATTGTCGGTGAGAGTAGCTTATTGGAAACAGTGTCCCGAAAAATTGTAGGCATTTGTATATTTGAATACAACACAGCAGTGAAAAAGAAAGAAACCTTAGATCATAGATGATTCTCAGACATGTTGCGTTTTTAAAATAGGGTTGACCTATTTAAGGTTACAGGCAAGTAGGACAGAACTATAAAAACCAGAGAAATGGTTACTACAACTCAAGGTAGTTGTTAATGGTGGAGGCTGTGAATTTGAAAGAGGTCCAAGGAGACTCCCAAAGTATTGATAGTGGTATTGTATTTCTTTACTGTGGGTGACAGTTCATCATAAATGTAATTTAGTAATTATTATTTGAAAAGAGAAGAAGTGGTGAAGTTCAGTCCCTGTCCCATAGTGACTCATTGAGTATCAGATGACACGCAAAAATGGGAAGCTTTTTTAAATCCCAAGACAAAAATTGCCCTCTTTGATAAGGTCTGTGCCCTAACTACTTTCACTTGAGTTTTCCTTTGTGCTTTGAATTGCTGCTGTTTCGCTCTTAAAGTTACAAAGCTGAACTGAATTAGTTGGAAACATTGGATGTGGTCAGTATGTATGTGTATATATATGTCTTAAAAGCTGAATGTGTCATATAGCCAGATTTAACTGCTGCTCGGTCACATTAATGAACAGCAGAAGCGGGGCTGTGTGTGTATTGATGGTGGTACAGATAACTACAGGGGTAAAAGGTTCCCTGAAATTCTAACATCAGTATTATAAACAAAAAGTTTCTGAGATCCTTGTATTTTTACTTGAGTCTTCAGGACAGTATAAGAGCACACAGTGTTTCTTGAGAACCTGTTTCGAGACCTTTTAACTGGTTTACAAATGGGAATGGCCAATCCATATGGCCTTTGGTCTGTGTAGTGAGAACTATATACTGGAAGCCTGAGAACATATTACAGATACAAGTATATGTTCTTTAATGCTATGTGCTTCTTCAGGTTTTTTTTTTTCTCTCTCTCTTACTGCTTGAGTAGCAGTATAGATGGTATCTGTTTACTCTGTTATTGAGTATAGATACCCACAATGCCAAAAAAATTTCCTGCTGGTCTTTAAGCCCAAGCGTTCTAATGGTTTGAGTTATAGGAAATGGAACATCTTTAAGATAGCTATTGCTATAGCACTCTGGAACATGCCTGTAATCATGAGCACTTGGGGCTGGCTGAGTGAGGCAGGAGGGTCACAAGTTGGAGCCTCGCCTTGGCAACTTAACAAGACCCTGTCTCAGAAATTAAAGGACTAGAGATGCAAAGGCTTTGGATTTTGTCCCAAGCACTGGAAAAGTAAACACTTACCACAAGATGTTATGCGTTAAGAGTGGGAAAAGCAAATTAAATTCAGTATTGTGTTTTACAAGGAGTGAAGGAAATGAGGTGAAAAAATAGCCTTACAGTTTGTATAGCAAACAAAGCACTGCCCTTTATGTAGAGTGATGTAGGGAAATGAAGGCCATCTTAGTGTTAGGATTCTTCCAGCAAAATAACTTGTAAATGTTTACATTTCAGGTTTGGCTAATGTGGCCATGTTTATATTTTCACTTAGCTTTCTTGTAAATCCGAACTGAGTTTTAAAAACCTTAATATGGGTTGTTGATGGTTTCTCCTATAAATTCTTACAATTTTCCTATAAATTGTTTTCTGTCTGTCTTGTTAGCATAGACTACCCATCTTTTATAGGTCCCAGTAGTTTACTTTTTACACAGTAGAGCAGAAATGTTCTTTATGGTCTAAAGGGGACAGGAATCTGAAAAGCTGTTCAGAGTTTGGAGAGCTTACTTGAATTTTCCTCCCATCCACACCAGGGCCCTTTAAACTTTTAATTGCCGCTCTGTCACACAAGATATTTATCTGGTTTATTCTTTAGTATCTATAACACCACCTAAAACAGCATAGTTGTTGAATGAATAGATGGCTGCATCAGATACTGTTTTAAGCACATAGCCATAAAATGGGGGTGGGGAGCTGGTAATATCCTACAAGTCCCATCTTCCTGCATGTATTCTGGGCACATAAAGTAACAGCTTTAAAAATACTAATGAGCTAAAAATTCTTGCTGTTTCTAGATTTGGGGCAAGAGGCGGTGGTGGCCTTCCTCCGAAGAAATTTGGTAATCCTGGAGAGCGTTTACGTAAAAAGAAATGGGATTTGAGTGAGCTCCCCAAGTTTGAAAAAAATTTTTACGTGGAACATCCAGAAGTGGCAAGGCTGACTCCAGTAAGTGTGTGTGTGCATGCAGGTTTGACTCTTTATACAGATAAGAAACAAACAGAAGTGTAGGGTAGAATTTACTTGTTGCTGTTTTATACTTTGTTGCAGTATAAAGTTCTTTAGATCCTTAAGAGTACTTGATACTCATAAGAGGGACCAGTTTAAATATACATATCACGTATTGCTTGGTGCTCCTACTGTTTTTTCAACATTTCTCATGTATGGTTTTAACTGTGTATTAGGTCATGTCTTCATGTATGAGGTAAGTTTTAATGATGAATTGTTTTTTAACTTCATGATTGATTGTTTTGGACTCTGCCTATGAAGTGGTTTATTCAGAAAAGTAATTTAAAAGCACACCTGGCCCTACTTTCCATGTGCTTTTCCCACTTCCTAGTTCTAACCATAAATGGAAGTTAGTTATTCCTTCTGTGTATTTCCTTGTGTAGAAGGGAACCCCTAGCCACCTGCATTAACGCGCACAAGAAAATCCTCACAAAATTGAAGCGGCATATGGTGTATAAAAGCCATTGTTACTGTGGCATAGGTGATAATCAATTGCCTAATAAAAATTTTGGGTATGGACAATAACTTTTTTACTAATTTGTCTTCATTTTTCTGCCAGTATGAGGTTGATGAGCTACGCCGAAAAAAAGAGATTACAGTGCGAGGTGGAGATGTTTGTCCTAAACCCGTCTTTGCCTTCCATCATGCTAACTTCCCACGTAAGTGTTCTTCAACCCAGAATCTTGCTGGGCTGGGCATGATGGTCCACGCCTGTAGTCCCAGCACTGGGGAGACTGAGGCAGGAGGATCTTCTGTCAGTTCAAGGCCAGCCTGGACTGTATACCAAGACTTTGACCCAGTCTTAGGATTTTGTCAAAAAGACAAGTAGAAATCTTTTATAAAGATAGTGTCTTATGTAATGGTTTTGTCTGTCTTATTGCTGAGACAAAATGCACAACACCCAAAGTTAAAAGAGAAAGTGTTTGTTTGGCTCACAGTTCATAGAGGTTTCAGTCCATAGTTGGCTGACTCCAAGGGAGGGTGGCACGTGACAGGGCCTTGAGGAGAAGAAAAGAGTTCTTTGCAGGCAGATGATAGCAAAAGCAAGCAAGGGAGACCACAGCTCTTTGTATGCCTTATCCAGGCTATCCAGGCTTAATCCTAGTGCCTTGATCCTAGTGTTGTACCATATCAATTCCAGTGTCACACACTGGATCCAACCACTTCCGAAAAAGCCCCACCTATGACATGACTCTGGGGGAGGGGGAACATCTAGACACAAGGCATAACAGGTTTCAAAAAAATTTAACGGCTTAAGAGTTGTGGTAATAATGTTGGTGCATAAGAATTTTTTGTGCTCATCTGCTCACTAGATGGATTCTTTTCGTTTGATCATTTGTCACTCTGTGGTTTGCCGCTCCCCTGAACAAAACAGCAGAATGAAACTGCTTTCTAGCTGAATATAAGAAGAATTTGGCAACAGTATGACTGTTGTAGCCCGTGCCCTTAGATGCTGTAGGATAGTGGTTTTAAAATGTGATGCGCTGGATGTAAGTTCCTTTTTTTTTTTAAAAGGCACTAATACATTTATCCTCTCACAGAATATGTAATGGATGTGTTGATGGATCAGCACTTTACAGAACCAACTCCGATTCAGTGCCAGGGATTTCCGTTGGCTCTTAGCGGCCGAGATATGGTGGGCATTGCTCAGACAGGCTCTGGGAAGACATTGGCGGTAAGTTCCAGCAAGTGGAGATATTTGGCATTGTGGTGACTTACTTTGCTCTCCTAATTGTCACAAAAGTATAATTCAGTAGTGTAATGTTAGCTATCAAATATATGGATATTTCATGTTCAAATGTACATTGCACAAGAGGTGGGAGTATTAGATTCTGCTTTTCACATTGCTGTTTCAGCATTGTTACTTGTCTTTATTCCTCCCCAGTATCTGCTGCCTGCAATTGTTCATATTAACCACCAGCCGTACTTGGAAAGGGGAGATGGTCCAATCGTAAGTGTGTTTTGTTCCATTTATAGTTTTAAGAATAAAAATGAATGATGATTGTGTATTAGGCACTGCTTTACTCACATTGTCCAATTTCATTCTTAAGCTCATCTACCCTCCATATCTGCATGGGGTATAACCCCATTTTGTGAGTAAATGACTTGCCCAGTTGCCTGCAGCAAACAAATAACTTACTTCAGGTTTGAACTATTCTTATGCTTAAGTGCTAATTTAGTGCACTTTGTGTTCACTTTTGGTCACTTCTTTGGAGAGAGGACAGGGCCTCACTATGGAGTTTAACTCACTGTGTAGCCTACGCTGGCCTTACACACACAGCTGTCAAGTGTTGGTATTACAGGCATGTGTACACATTTTGAGACAGGGTTTCACTAAGGTTGTGTAGAGCGCTAAGATTATAGCAGCATACTGCCATACTCTGCTTGCTCTTCCATTTTCTTACTTATACTGATATTTAATCCATGGTTTCATTGGAGGACTCTTTTAAATACATTTATTTATTTTGTGAGCGTTGTATAGTTTCACTAGTCAGCGATAGTGAACCCTTCAGAGCTTTCAGTGATAATAGGCCACTGTGCATGTGCCATAGGTTCGCTGCCATGGCACTGGGAAATACAATACACATCCACTTACATGGTATGTGTGACAAACAAATGATAATGCCTTTAAGTCAAGTGATGAGGATACCAGTGTCAGCATATTGGGCAGTGAATGTCACTAGTTTTTACCCACACTGCAGTGTAAATGTACTTAAGTCTCCTGGCGTCCTAATACACCATCCTATCACATTCTTCAAAAAGTATTAATAAGGGAAGAATTAATTACCCTTTTGTTCTTTGTTGTTTCTGGGAAGTTGTTTTGTTTAACTTGTGGGTTTTTTGTTTGTTTGGCTTATTTCAGTGTCTAGTTCTGGCTCCCACCAGAGAGCTTGCTCAGCAGGTACAGCAGGTGGCTGACGACTATGGCAAGTGTTCACGATTGAAGAGTACTTGCATTTATGGAGGTGCTCCTAAAGGCCCCCAGATTCGAGACTTGGAAAGAGGTAATTTGATAAAAATACTTCAGTGCATGAGACTAGTTTATCTTTTAGCAATTTCTGTGTATGAGATTGAAGAAAAGTAAAGGATTCTTGTGAAAAAAAATCACTTACAGAAGCTTAGAAATTCTCAGATTTGGTTGTACTAACTAGTTTGGGAGAGGGACATTCACTTTAGCTGGAGACTGTAAGATTGATGGTTGCGGTTGAATTTTTCTTCCATTATGTTTTCAAAGCTACTGCTCTGCAGCTTGTGTGCAAGGTCACCAGAGCTGGTGTTTCTCAGTGCATGTGCTCAGGTTCAGATAGTAGATAAAGAATTCCTGATGAGTCAGATCTTTATGCTTTACAGGTGTTGAGATCTGCATAGCTACTCCCGGACGACTGATAGATTTCCTAGAGTCAGGAAAGACAAACCTGCGCCGCTGTACTTACCTGGTTCTGGATGAGGCTGACAGAATGCTTGATATGGGCTTTGAACCTCAGATCCGTAAAATTGTTGACCAAATCAGGGTGTGTACTTCAGGCCTTCATACTTGTTGATTTGTTTGTTTTGCCTTTAGACCTTTTGATGGTTATGGAGTTCCTTATCCTAAAAGACTTCCTTTTCTGATAGCCCGATAGGCAGACACTGATGTGGAGCGCAACTTGGCCGAAAGAAGTAAGGCAGCTTGCTGAGGATTTCTTGCGTGATTACACTCAGATCAATGTGGGCAATCTGGAGTTGAGTGCCAACCACAACATCCTTCAGATTGTGGATGTCTGCATGGAAAGTGAAAAAGATCACAAGTATGTATGAAAGAGTCCACTTGTTCTGATAGTACTAATGTTCCTAATAGTCCTCCAGAATTAAAGTACTAAGAGAAGCCAGTATTTTTCGAGGCCTGAAAAAATTAGAAACACTACGACTTTCTAATCATCCATTCTTTGTATCACCAATAGCAGTGTCTTAAATTTGAATCCTGGTTAGTAGTGTAGTTAAAGCAATATATATAGGAAGATTTTTCTATATGATGGCTGTGTTGTTGGTCTTATTCAGATTGATCCAACTGATGGAGGAAATAATGGCTGAAAAGGAAAATAAGACCATAATATTTGTAGAGACAAAGAGACGCTGTGATGACCTCACTCGAAGGATGCGCAGAGATGGGTGAGTATGGTACCAGAATAGTTAACCTCAGGTTTCATAGTTAATGATGATTTCTAAATTGATATTGCATACTCTATAGAATTTTATACTGGCTTAGATAGTATTCTGATACCACCTAACATTAAAAAAAAAAAAAAACCCTTACTGTAAATTAAACTTGGGGTTCATACTGAGTAATACAGTATGAACTATATTCCCATGACTTCTTTCGTTTTGTACTTTAAGGCAGACCTTTGTCTTAAATGTTGTCCAGGCTTGACTCAAACTTGTGATTGGCTAGCCCAGCTTCCCAGACATGTGCCACCACACCTATCCTTAAGCAGATGCGATTGTCTGTTTCTGTTCTCTAACCTTAACAAAACTGTAAGAAACTTCTTTTTAAAAAAAAAGAAAACTTAATTTTTTTCTCTAAATTTAAAAAATTTCTAAAACGTTTGTCATTTTTTTTCTGATAGTTGGCCAGCTATGTGTATCCATGGAGATAAGAGTCAACCAGAAAGAGATTGGGTACTTAATGGTAAGTCCAAATTAAGCATTTTCAATGGATTTTTGCCTAAAAATCTATAGAAGAGACAGTAAATATTTTGACTTTGCAGACTTAATAGTAGTTTTGCTGCTGCTGCTGCTGCTGCTGCTGGCCTTGTAAGGTCATGACCTGACTGAGTTCAAACAAAGCATTATTTACACAAATAGGTGTCACATTGGATTTGGCCTGAGGGCCAGGTGTGTTATGCTGGATTTGGCCTGCTTTAGTTAATTGAATACTAGAAGTACTTTTGACAGGTCTCCAGGGTCCTTTAAAGATAATAAAAATCATCCTTTTATTTTTAGTAAGTTCTTGGTTTTGTGGTCCAAGGAGTAATTATCTTTTGGGAAAAGTTTGGCATTTAAATGTTTTAAAGAAAAATTGTCCTTAGTCATAGTTTAGTGTGTTCCTCAGTCCTTGCTTTTTCATGAGTACTGTATAGAAGAGGCCATATTTAGAAGTAACATGAAAGCCTTTTGGAGAAGTGACTTTTCTCCTTTGATTCCTCATCATTTACTGCTGTCACTTGCCTTACCTTGATTGTGTGTATAATTTGGCTGTTTTTTTTTTTTTCTCCCCAGAATTCCGTTCTGGAAAGGCTCCCATTCTCATTGCCACGGATGTAGCCTCCCGTGGGCTAGGTTTGTATAGATAGGTGTCTCTGTTGATGGTTTATATATCTTTTGGTTTCAAGATTTGTCATTTGAAATTTAAAGGTGTTTATACATCTGTTTAGTAAAAAGAGAAGGGTATAGTGGTGTTTTTTTTGTTTTGTTTTTTTGTCCTCTCCCCACAATTTTTTTCATCCTTGGTTTTTGGGGTTTTTTCTCCCCCTTTTATTTTCAAAGTCTCTTCCTGCTCCTAACAAACAGGCTTTGGTCTGCAGCAAGGCCTAGGCATGACTCTTCAGTTAGAGGGAGAAGAGACACTCAATTGAATGTTCAGTTTTAACTTCTTTCTGGTTAAGTCCTATTTTCTGGCTGGATAGAAGGAGCCTGATTGAACCTAGCTATCATGAGCTAGTTTCTTCTGGTTATTCTTTTCTCTATATCATCTTGTCTGTTGTACATAAATAATAGAGGCCCAGTTCTATGGATGCTTATTAAATGAAATTTAATAAGCTTATATTTCATTCAGTTAAATACGCATTGCCCAGTGTTACTTGCTGAAATAAATGAATGATGGGCTCTCAGTTACCCCTTCCTCCCACCCATACTTGTATCAGAGATTTGTTAATTCTGAGAGCTTAATCAGAAGGTGTTCTGGAGGTTTTGGCCCCTTTCGATCAATCCTGTGGTACTTTAACCCATCATTCTGAGCTAAACAGGTCTGACTCAGAACTTTTATATTTCAAAAGAGATGATTTGTATCACTTAGGAAATCTTCAAAATATTGACAGTAATTTCTTGTCCAGTAAGGTGAGAAGCACCATATTCCCATGTACCATTTAAAGAAAACAAGCATTTACACTGGACTAAAAAGTGGTGGAGCCTTTTTATGCATTGGACTTATCATTCCCTCCTTCAGAGGTGGCGACCTGCAGCCATGACGGAGAGTTGTCTCTGCCCTTTGGGTCATGTCTGGAGCTGTGCCGTTAGAACTTGGGCCTGTTGGGAGAGAAGGCGGAGGCCTGAAAGCAGCTCACACGAAGCTTTCAGTGACCGTGGGTTTTAAACAGGCTTGCTATGTGCTGGTAGCTTCTTTGTGCATCTTGCCTAGACAATTAAAAATATTTGCTCCATGTTCCCCTATATTTCGAAATCAAATCAATTGGCACCATTAGAATAACTTAGACTCTTCATCCTGCCCCCTCTCATCCAAGTGAGGGGAGAGGGAAGGTACCTGAGTCTGTTTCTTGTTACTCAACATCAGTGTTTACTTTGGGCCCCTTTATTTGCTGCCTTGTAAAAATCAAAGGAGGGAGAAAACCCACCAAAATGGCAGAATTCTGACCAAGGTCCTACAAGATCCTGGAAAGTGAAGGCTTCTACCTCATAGACAGGGGTGCGATTTTCAGCTGAGTCACCAGGCCTTTTTTCACTTCCTGTCAAGCGATGGTCTCTTAAATGTTCCCTTCAGGTAAGTTCTTTGCTTCCCCTAATTTTATAATAATAGTCACCCTCAGGCAACCACAGTGCCCTTTCCATGGGGATATTTTTAATTTCTCCTTTTTTGTTTAAGCTACACACTGTTAAACTAAAAGTATTGAATTTAATTTGTTTTGTTTTTTAACAGAAGCTTTGCTATCAGCTGCAGATCACCCAATACATGGCCAAGGCAAATCTACATTGGCCCGAAGCAGCTCTAGATGAGCCTGTCTGGCTAGTCTGAGACCCTCCCAATTAGTGATTGGACATTCAGGCCATGTTGTAGGGCTTTGCAGACCACAGGTTCTTACTGCTGGCCAGAAAGTTCACTTTTCTATTTCTTATCCTGCTACAGCATCTTCTGTAAAGGCAACAAGATAATATTGTGGCAGTGCATAAATAACAGGGCAGGCTTGCCTGGAGAAAACCGAAGTCTGCTCTTGCCCTCATGTGCCCTCGGGCAGCCATGTGCACGCACAGGACACCTTTGTAGTGTGAAGAACTTGCACCATGTCCACCCCTTTGAGCCCTGCCAGAAGTATTCCCAAACATTAGTATCTGAACTGTTGGCTGCAGCCCCAGTGCTTTCTGCTAGCAGTTACTGTGCTTCCAGTGCAGTACTTCACCTTGCTCTGCTTTCCACGGTCACACTCCATGCGTGTGACTTGGCAGCATTATCCTAGCTCAGAAGATGCAATCATGGAACATAATCCTCTGTACCCCCTCACCCCACCCCACCCCGCATATCCATGCCCTGTACATTGTTTTTTTCATTGTAGCGTCTACGACCCTAGCCTGAGACTCACGCTGCCCCCTGTGATAAGTGCCTTCTCGTCTTTCTGGTGTGATTCAGGACTTTAGGGGTCAGTAACGACCGAGGAGCCTTTATTGTAATAAGAAACAGACATAATGCCCTTTCTTCACAAGCCCTACAACAGCTGAATTTTTTTTTTTTTTTAATCATCTCCCCTTTCCCCCTGAAATTATTCCAGTCTGGGCAATAGATGCAGTCTGACCCTTTGGATGTAACTTACATTTTTTTTATTAATCATTTTTTTCTACAATCACCCCAATTACCTTGGGGGAGGCGTTGGAGGACCTGAAATTTTTACCCGAACCCAGGTTCTCCGGCGCTTGGCAACCAAATGGGGCTACAGAGAAGCATCTAAGCCAGTTCACAGAGCGAGCGTGTATGGGGACTTCTCACTGCCACGGACCCTTGATGCATGCTCCCCGCGCTCCAGTGGTCCCGTGTCAGAAGGCGGAGTTTTCGAAAGGAGGCCGCCAAAAATAAAAGGCAAAGAGACGGGATCGGCTGCAGCGGTTTCCCAAAGGAGGAGGGAGTGTGCATCGGTCTGGTAACAAACAGAGAATGTTTTTTAATTATTTATATCACAAAAATCTGTGTTTTATCTAGGATATTTTCTGAATATTCTTTGTAAAATGCAGATTTTTTCCACAAAACATTAGGATTCTGTTTATTTGTTTGTTTTAAGTAGGTAAAAAGGAAAAAGTACATTTAGCTGAAAGCATTACACTAACATTTACATGATTTAAGTATTAGGAGATTATTCAGCCCAATTCCCAGCAGTGGACAGAATATTAGATTGTGTCTCAAGGTTTCATGGTTTTTCCCACATTCTTTGGCTGTTAATTTTCCAGGTGCAGAGACTCTTAATCATTGGGACAAGTACTAACTTTGAAATAACCTTGAGTTGAGCAAAAATTCATTCAATAGAAGCTGGGCTTGGTAGTATAGTGAAATTTTAGTGTAATGTGCTCTTTTGGTAATTGAAAAGGGAAAGGTAATCTGGATGTTTCTGCAGAGAAAAATAGGTGTGTGCTTTGACCAGGTTTTTCTTAAGAGCAAGGAAATTAACGTAAACTTGTATTAAGTCACTCTCTGAAAATGTAGTAATAAAGTATATGAAGCTCCTTTTTTCATTTTGCTCTGTGACTGGTTTAAAGGTAAGTTTGTATGTTTTTGGTAGATTTTGCCAGGCTTCTCCCAACAGAGTAGAAGTGATTTGGCCCTGTAACTTAGCAGTGAATACTGCTTTTCTTCTGCACGCCAGTTTTGATAAGGTGGCACTAGATTTTGCCTAAAGGCCAATCTTGGCCCAACTCCTGTGTGTGTGATTAAATACGAAGAGGCAGGAGTTCAGATGCTTGGATGGGATTCCCTTAGGATTTTACAGCCAGTGAAGATGCAATATCCCATACATGTCTCAAGAACCACTGATCCTCTTTTACTCTGTTGGGATGAGTCTTTTTTGTTCCCTTTTAGAGTGGTTACTAACTTCATCTTCTCTCCTCTTGCTGTCATCTGCATTCGTGCTTCCCACCTGTTGTTGGCATGCCCTTTACCTTCTCTTTCCCTGCCACATCAACCTACACACTGACTCATCATCAACTCTGAAGATGTGGAAGATGTCAAGTTTGTCATCAACTATGACTATCCAAACAGCTCAGAGGATTATGTGCACCGTATTGGCCGAACAGCCCGAAGCACCAACAAGGGCACTGCTTACACCTTCTTCACCCCAGGGAACCTAAAGCAGGCCAGAGAGCTGATCAAAGTGCTTGAAGAGGCTAATCAGGCTATCAATCCAAAACTGATGCAGCTGGTGGACCACAGAGGAGGCGGCGGAGGAGGGGGTAAGGGTAAGTCCTGGAGTTTTCCAGGTACTGCCAAGGTATCTTCTTTTTTTGTGTGTTTATTGTGCAGTTTTTTAATCTTGTGGCAGCTTTAAGTATGTTGCTTAATAACAAAGGCGAGTACTTTCTAGTTCTCTTGACTTGTAAAAGAAAGTAATTACTTTTATACTACAGTTTTTGTAGGTTATAGTCTAAAGATGACCTTTCAGTTTTAAAATATGTGCTGCATATTCATAATTAAGGTAGCCTATAGTTGCTTTATACTTTCAAAATACTTGGTATATTAGGTTTTCAGTTTTCCATATGAATAGATCTTTAATTATACTTTAATTTTAGTAGAAACTGAGGTATTACAATTGATTCTACACAGTTAGGAAATATACTAGCATCTGGACTTCTAATTACCTGTTTTGTGTGGTGAATGGACTTTCTAGGTTATTTTCACAAAAAAGGCCTAGGTGGGTGTGGTATAATCCAGAATCTTAGGAGGCTAGGGAAGGAGGGTAGCAAGCTTGAGGCCAGCCTTAACTCTGTTGACCCTGTGTTGAAAAATGAGAAAGGCCTAGGGATACTGTTCAGTGGTGGAATACTTCACACACACACACAGCTCTGGGTTCCACCCTTAGTACCACAAAAGAGGAAAGGGTCTAAAAGGGCAGAAAGTTAGGTCAAGTACTGACTCAGAATAGTTCTAACAGAAATCAAGAGAACCATGCAGAGTATGTCCCCTTTTGAGTTTTTTAATGTTTGGTTTGTGTACCTCACAATTTAAATACTTTTTATGTCCTCCCATCAGGAGGTCGCTCTCGATACCGGACCACTTCTTCAGCCAACAATCCCAATCTGATGTATCAGGATGAGTGTGATCGGAGGCTTCGAGGAGTCAAGGATGGAGGCCGGAGAGACTCTACCAGCTATCGGGATCGTAGTGAGACCGATAGAGCTGGTTATGCTAATGGCAGTGGCTATGGAAGTCCAAATTCCACCTTTGGAGCACAAGCAGGCCAATACACCTATGGTCAAGGCACCTATGGGGCAGCTGCTTATGGCACCAGTGGCTATACAGCCCAGGAGTATGGTGCTGGCACTTACGGAGCTAGCAGCACCACCTCAACTGGGAGAAGTTCACAGAGCTCTAGCCAGCAGTTTAGTGGGATAGGCCGGTCTGGGCAGCAGCCACAGCCACTGATGTCACAACAGTTTGCACAGCCTCCAGGAGCTACCAATATGATAGGTTACATGGGGCAGACGGCCTACCAGTACCCCCCTCCTCCTCCTCCCCCTCCGCCTTCTCGAAAATGAGTCCACTTGAGGTGGGGTGACTTGTGCAGACTTAATTACATTTAAAGGAACACCGTCTTTCTTTTTATTTTTCTTCTTCCCTTTATTTTTTAAAATTTTTTTCTCCCAACCATTGTGTTTTGCCCTTTCATGCAGATTAGTTAGAATTCACTGCCAGGTTTCTTCTGCCTGCCAAAATGGTCCAGTCTGTAATACCAGATTTTGTAAAAAGTATATAACCAACTGGAAGAGATTAATTTCTTCCCCCAACTTTGCATGTTGAGGATATTTGAGCTATTTTTCATTTTAAAAGAAAAAGGTATTAGGCCCTTTCGTGGGAGCCAGTTTTTCCTTGTCCTGAGTTGGTGGGGAGGGAAGGGGGGCTGAATTGTTCTGCAGAAGAAAATGGCATCTGTGCTGTAAATGCTGTCATCCCTGGGTTAGAAAACCAAGAGGGATTTCCTTGCACACTTTCCATGATAGTTTTTTACCCATTTCTCAAGTTGGTCTGGTTCCTCAGTTTTTAAACAGTGCTTTGCTGTCATCATTTTGGCTCATGATGGCTGAAGTGCATTTGACAGTTAAAATTTCCTAATTGGTTTTATATCCCTTACACTCTGCTTTCCCTCTCTCCCCTCCAAGTTACTTGAAAAATAGCCAGTTTAGTGTCAGTTTAGAAATTGAATTGCTGAGTCTACATGTGTCTTAAATTAACTGCAAGCATTTCTCACACTGGTTAAACTGTAGCATCTCAGCATCTGGTAAAAGCTACCTATTTTTCTTCCCTATATAGCCAAGGACCATCTATGAAATTGATTGTCTAGCCAGACAGCTCCTGTGAGCAGATGAACATAAATGCTCACTGGAAATTTACTTTATTAAACAGTTAAGTCTGCATTAGCCAGCAGTGTAAGAAGTTTATTTATAATATACTCAAAATGGGCAGATTTTTATTTTAAACTCAGTATTTGTAGAGGTACAGTTAGAGCAGCTCTTTGCCAGCATCTCTACCCCTTTGGCCAAATTTTCTTGAGCGAAGACTAAAGCCCTCTAGTCTCTTCCTTTTGTCCTCTGCAGTGCTGTGTAACAGCCTCTGGATGCACATTGTGCTCTGCATCCTTCTGCACTCAGCTCTTCACAGGTAGGTAGTGCTTAGGAAATGGTCTGGAGGACGAGAGCCTAAGGGTGTTTTTGTTTTTGTTTTAATACTTTTCCTCTGAATGAAGGTAGGTGAATTTGTCCCCTTAGTAAGACTAAGACTGCTTGCTGAGACTTTATAGCAAGTGGACCTGGGAAGGATTTTCTGCTCTTGGTTCACTGTAAACAGGACAGGGCAATGAGACAGTCCCAGAATCCTTTTCAAGATCCACTATGATGGGATTGTTAGTTTTTATTCTGGTACTGGTGTCGTTTGCGCACAGTGGAATTAAAGGGGGAATGCTCCACTGTGTTCTTTGCAGCCTGAGAGTGCTTGCTAGTTTATAAGGTCTAAATACTGAAATACTTCAGATTTTTGCTTTTGTTTTTGTTTTCCCTTTAAAATCCTTCAGGGAGAGAGAAGGGATGGTTTCAGAGGGGTTCTGACAGTATGATTCAGTGTGCACCATACAGGTAGGTTCTCAGCATAAGCTGATGTGTATGCATGTTAAAGCCTTTGACGTCCTTTTTTGTTTTTTGCCTCCTTTTTCCTTTCCTTTCCTTTTGTTTCCCCATCTTAGAAAGAGGTGGAGGCTTCAAGGGAGGATAGTAGGAATAGAAGAAATGTGGCAAAACTGCTCTGAAATTGCAAACCAAAGTACTGTTGCTGCCACCGCCACCACCCTCATCCCCCAAAAAAGGTGTCTTAGGTTCTGACAAGTCTGTTGGCGGACATTTTCTACAGTTTCCGATAGTTTTTCTTTAAACCTAGAGATTACCACAGAAGATGTCTTACACTATGCAGTTCCTACAAACATCCATTTCAGGGCAAGGTCTCAGTATGCAAGCAGCGCCTGGAGTGCTTGCTTCCCTTTTCCTTCAGGGACTTTGTAATTAAATAACAAAACAGCAAGTTCCAAGTTTCAAGTGCTTCTGTGGTCTGAGCACAGCAGAAATCTAGCAAAATTCTGTTAACTCCAAGGTGACTTCCACTCTATGTCATAATTCAGGTTCTGCTCTTGAGAACATGAGCAGACAAGTCTTCATTTGAAACTTACTTAGGCAGAGGGTTTCAGTATTAAGCTATGGGCTGCTTCTCCCCAGTCCCTCCCTTGCAATTCATTGTGCGGACTTCTCATCTAAAAGGTTGGTGGCTTTTGCTTGGGATCAGTGCTTTCTACTCATATCCTTGCTGGTCTCTGAACACATTCCTGTTGTGTTAAGACTTGAAAGATTTGTAGATGTGTGATGTTCAGGCACAGGATGCTAAGAGCTATGTTACTATTCTTAGTTTGTAAATTGTCCTTTTGATACCATCTTGTTTTCTTTTGTAGGTATAAATAAAAATACTGTTGACAATAAGGTGTGAATTTTTTTATTGCTCAAAACTTGCTTCAAGACAACAGTTGGGTATTGGATGTAGTGATCACCTTATTAGCACCTAAAACTGAAAGGACAAGGGGATGATTGGTCTTAGTGCAAGCACTTAACAGGGCCAGATACTTGGTAGGTAAACGGTTGGTGTCTTCAGCGCATCAGTAAAATGGTGACAGTGGCACTGGTGCCACCTAAGCTAGCTTCTGGGATGAAAGTACTGAGTAGAGGGCTCACACTAGCCATGATAAAGATGCAGTCCAGTTTGAAAGGGAAGGCACAAATGATGTCATTTTCTGTTAAAGCTAGTAAATTTCTTTCACTTGTGGCTTGAAAGCAGTGTGGAAGTAAAATAACATTTCGTTCTCGCAGACTCCCACCACTATATTGTGATTACCTCAGTTTGGTCTACCTGAAAAGTGAACATTAGCATAAAAGCTGGCCCCCAAGGTTCAGCTGGTCTTCAGTTGGGGCATTCTTATACACACGGGTGTGGGGTGTCTTTCCAGATTGTCCCTATTGCTTGGCATGAGTCTTGTACCGGGGCTTTAAAGGACCAGTGGTTTATTGTTCCACTCATGGGTGAAGCACCTCACAGGTTTCTCCTTCCAGTTGATGTTGATTGAGGCCCTAGACTTGCATAGTTTGCCCCCATTTTTTCATCACCTCTGTTGAGGATTTAAGAGAGGTCCTACTGATGAGGTCTGGGTAGAGCGACCAGTTATTTGCTGAGATCCATACCAAATGTTTTTCTAGCTTTTTCATGTGTTCTCATGTCACGGGTAAGTTCACTCATGATTCCTTAGTGTCCTTTTTAAGGTATAGTTGTTCTTTGAAGCCCTCAAATTGGCATTGGAAGACTTAACTTCTTTCCTTTAAGGACTAGAAGAAAGTGGAGACAAAGTTAGAATTTACCATAGTGACCAAAGGACTGCTTGCTTTGTGCAAGGTCTTGGCATCTAATCTCCAGCTCATAGTGTCAGGAATATTAAAAGGGCGAGGTAGGTCTCTGGTTAACCAGGGACAGACTGACCTGCAGTGTAAACTTGGCAGTTGGCCTCAATTCCTTTATCCCATGCTAGACAATGCAGTGCCATCGGTTCCTCAGTGTTTTCCCACCGCTTTTTGCCTCTTTAACCTGCAGTTGAAGCTCTTACAAGTAGCTGGTGTCCCTGGGAATCAAACTCAGGACCTTGCACTTGCCAGGTAGGCCCTCTGGCCTATTTTTTGAGACTGTCCCCATATGTAGTTGATGACCTTGAACTCTACACAGTGAGTTAAGTTGGCCTTGGACTTGAGGCCTCCTAAGTGCTAGGATTACAGGCATGCACCACCACACCACCAGTGTGTGGTGGTTTTTATGACCCCCTCCAGTCATAACCCTTGGCAAAAAGGAAGTGTGTATCCCTTACCCTGGTTGTCAGGGCCCTGTGAGCTGACCTGGGTAACACCAAGTTTGTGGATCTGACCCCACCAGACTCCCTCAGTCCCACCAAACTAGCTTCTTTAGAATGTTTTTCTGTTTTCTTAACTAGTACATCAAATAATCACCTCCCAGCTCCCTTGCACAGTACATGCAGTACTTCTATGGGGTTTTCTATGGCATCTTTCTTCATTATTCACCTAAGTACCACATAGGGGTAGCAATGGCACTGTTGCTGCTCAAGCATAGCAGAGATGAAGAGCCCAAGCCACTCCCCAGGAAACTGCTGCCCTGCCAGCACCTACCTTTGGTCACATACAAGTAGAAGAAGTCACAGTAGAAGATGGTTTGCACTACCCCAGACACCACTGCGATCTGGTCATAGAAGTTCTCAGTCTGGTAGCGCCTGATCCAATTGGCCAGGTAGAGCGCGCGATACAGCCCCAAGAAGAACAGGTAGTGTGTGGTGATGGTCTCGGCCTCTCCGGTCTTGCTGATCATGAAGAGCTGGGGCAGGATGGCCACTGACTCTAGGTAGATGGAGAAGGTCCAAAGGATCTGAGGCAGAGCAGAGCCACACAGAAGGTTGAGCAAGGTCAAGAAGGGCCTGTCTGCAGGAACCCAAACACTAGACAATTGCTGGAGAGAACAGGGATGGGCGAAAGGAAAACTTCAGGTTCTCCAGTGTTTCGGGCAGGAGAGGGGATGCTGGGCATGCAGCCCAGGGTCTTGTGTCTCCCAGCAAGTGCTTCACCATGGAGATACACCCCTGCCGCCAGGAGCTTTAATGTTTATTTAATTTGCGTTTTGTGGTGCTGGAGATGGAACCCAGGCCTTGGGCATGCTGGGCAGCCATTGTACCATTAAGCTACACCCCCCCAGCTCCAAACTAATATTTTTTCAAGAATACTCTTTCACTTCTACAAGTACAAATTGGGTTTTTTAAAAGACTCAAGTATATAGTACATAGTGCTTGTTTCAGAACACGGCACGATGTGTCTATGGAACAATTTTAAGGTTGCAGTTTTGTTGAATAAACTTGCATAACTAAAGGCAGTTTCTCAAAACACAGGCCATGAACGGCCCCAACAGGATTTCCAGGAATGCCCATTGCCCACATGTTTGCAGGCTACAGCTCAGGCCTGCTGATTACCATCTCGGCCTGGACTGTGCTCTAGGGGTCTGCTCATGATATGCTGGACTAAGGTCTCAGCCAGGAGGACTGGGGTGTGTGTGGCTGGCGGACACCACAGCTACTAGAGAAGTGCAGCGACGATTGCAGTTATGACACAGGCCCAGACTCCACTGTGGGCCACAGGGAAGGATGCTGGGGGACCGCCTGCCCTCGGCATCAGCACTCGGTCCCCCCTCACCTCCAGCGGCGTGAAACTGTAATTCTCCAGGAAGGAAAGGCCGATGACTGGGACCAGAAGAAACTCCAGGCGGAATGTGTCATTCTCAATGTCAAATGTTTTACGGAATTTCCCATAGATCATGTACACTGTGACATAGGCACAGAGGAGAAAAACCACCTAAAAAGGGAGACAGACATGGCAATCTGTGATGTCAGTTGCCAGGCTTTGAAGCCTGCCAAACCCACAGGCTGGTGTCCTGCCATCATGCCAAAGCGAAGTTTTGCAACACCTCTTGGGGCATGGCCTAGAATCCCAACTTAAAGACACTTGTGAAGTAACTCCATGCTTCTAACAGGGCCTGAGTTGTCCCCTCCGTCTGCAGTGCACTGGACAAAAAACAGGACCAACTGGATGCAGTAGTGCATACTTGTAATCCTATCCCTCAAGCTGAGGCAGGAGGGTCACAAATTCAAGTCTATCCTGTACTGGAATAAGACCTTGACTCAAAACACCACAAATAATGGGGAAAAAAAGTCTGTCTTGGGAGTCAGCGGTGGCAGTCAAGGGTTCCTAAAAGCCCTTCCTAAAAGGGTTCCTTTGGCTGGAGATTGAGCCCAGTGGCACAACAAATGCCTGCCTGGCAAATGCAAGGTCGTGAGTTTGATCCTTGATACAAAAAAAAAAAAAAAAAACCTCCCTGTATGGCTTGTAAGCACATGAATTGCTCAGCTAGTTCCTTCAGAAAATCTCTGCAGTAAAGGGCTGGGGATTTAGCTCAGCGGCATAAGCACCTGCTTTGCAAGAAAATCTCTGCAGTAGCTGTCCCGTGGTGGGTAAGTGCTTCCACTGAGCTATGCCTCTAATATTCCGGACCAGTGCTTCTCAAACAAGATGTACCAAAATCACACAGCTGGCCGCCCTCGGGTGGCTCGGGGGACCCCCACCCCCACCCGACCTCCCGAAGCCACACCTTCATTACTGTGTTGTAGACGGAAATGAAGTTGCTGAAGAGGTCCAGGTACCTGGTGGTGAAGACGAGGGCGAAAAGGATCTGGCTCTTCCCGGAGATGCCTGTGCCAGAGAGGACAGGAGACAATGACAAGAGAGCCCCAGGCCACCAGCCCAGGACCACAGCGACAGAGCCAGGATGCCTGGAGTCACCCCGTCTTGTACTAGGGGTCTAGCAACTCAGCCTTCCCTTCAGCTCCCTGAAGTCCAGCTCCTCTCATTCAGCTGCAATCTGTCTCCCAAATAAGGACACAAGGGCCGAGTTCCCAGAGTTCCCAGTCCCGCTCTGGGGAGGATGGCAGGGTGGTGTGAGCCAGGCCCAAGGGTGTCCAGGCGTCTCTGCGCTCCACCCCCAGGACTGCAGTCTCTCCCAGGACAAGGAGCGCTGACTCCACAGCGCGGATTCACTCACCAGTGAGGCCGAAGCCAGCAGCGGAAGGCACTGGCCACAGGTGCACTCCATTCAATTTTCCAAAATGCAAAGATTTTAAAAACTCCTTCCCTAATTCTAAAAATTATGCCTCCTTTTACTCTTTATAAAACAAAAGTCAAGCCTGAGGGTGTAACTCAGTGGAATGTGTACCTCGCATATGCAAGGCCCGGGTTTCATCCCCAGCACTGGAAAAACAACAGTATAGAAAGATATGAAGAAAAGTCCCTGCGCCTCGCGGATCGCCATGTGCAGGCGTCACACAGCAGCACCAGTGTGTGGAGCTGACGCTGCCTTTCCTTTCCCTCTTTTCCTTTTTTTCACTTGTTATCAAAGAACTTTAGGTTTCAGACTGCACAGAGCGCCCCCACGTCCCTTCACCCAGCCCCCACGAATGTGGACTTCACCTCTGATGACTGTTTGCCACTCACGCCATCAATTCGAAGGCCAGAGCAAGGCTGGGGCTTCCCACCGACTCCAGGCCATGCCTGTCCCCCCAGTTTCCCACACTGTCCTCTTCCCACTCCAGGAGCCAAACCTGGAGTCCCTGCTGCTCTTGTCCCCATGCTCCTTGGGTTCCTCCGATCACCAGTGACAAGCCACAGAGGCAGTTCCAGGACTGGGCACGGATATATCTACATTGCCATAGTGGACCTAGCCTGTCACCTCTACAAACCATTGCCAGCCATGACGCCCACGTCTCTGCACCCCAAAGCCAACTGCCCTGGCTCCCTCAGTGCCCTGAGCACCCTCTCCTGGCTCCAAGGCCCCCACGCTGCTGGCTGCTCCCTCCTGTGGCTGTGTCCTCCTTGCCACCTAACTCTTGCCTGCCTGGTCCCCTCCACTGCCCCAGCCATGCCTGCACCTCGTCACCCCCACAGCTAGGAATCCCCAGCTCCAGCTCTCCTATGAGTTTGGCCTGTGTTTCCACCTGACTATTCTGTTCCATGGGTGACAGGAACAAGACCCAAACTCACCACAGTTCAGCCCAAATTCCTCATCTCCCGTAACCCCTAAACCTTCTCCTCCCTTCCTCAAAAACGCCCCCCACCTTGCCCTCGAGAGAGAAAACCCAGGGCTAGCCTTGAGTCTCCCTCCCTTTTCTTCCTCACGTCCACCTCTGAAAACAGGTGATTCCCACCCGATCAAGACAGATGGGAAGCAGAGCCCCTGGTCCTGCAGTGAGCTGGGGATGGGTGAGAACAAAGCCCACGTCTCCAGCCGGGTCCTGCAGGCCCAATCGGATCTGTCTGCACACACACGCTGGTCCCAGCCACCACACTGCAGCACTTAACGCCCCGAAAAAACGGATCATTTACTCTGTCACTCAGACTGGCCCTGCTTGGTGGTTCCCCAACCTGGATCTGCTCTGCCAAGCAAGTGCCCCAGTGGGGGCTGGGTCCCAGGTATCCAGCACAGTGCCAGGGAGAGCGGACAGGCAACGGCGTCCCTCCAGGTCCAAGAGTGGAGCACAGGGATGGTTCCACCACCGCCTGTGTCCCCGGCCCGCTTCCCCAGGTCCACAGCGACTGCCTCTGAAGTCACCCACATCTGTGCTGCACAGCCTCGGGCCTGGCAGGTAGCAGCTCCACCCGCCCTCTCTCCATCCATCTCCCACTCCAGACAGCCCTGCTTAGGGCCTCTCCTCAGCTTCCCTCCCCACTCCCAAGCCTTCCATGGCTCCCCAGTCCCAACTTCCCAGACTCCTCTCCCTCTGGATGGACCCTCCCTGGGACATGCTCTGTCACAGTGCTGTGACCTCTGTGTGTCTGTATCTGCTTCTTGGACCTGCACAACCCTACCCTCCAGGACCAGTATAGAGCTCGCCACTCCTCCACGAGCCCTCAGGCTGCTCTGGGCCTCTCCTACCAGCCGAGAGCCGGGGCTCACCAGTCTCCCCTCACCCCAGAGCCGAGCACGGGCAGCACCTGGGCCACCCGAGAGGGACAAAGACGGCTGCTGGAAGTTCACGTAGTCCTGACTGCACTGGGTCTCTGTGGACCCCTCTCCCAACCCTGGAACTCCTTACCACCACCCCTCCAAGGCTGCTAGGCAGAGCGGGAGCCCCCTCCCCCCACACCAGGGGCAGCTCCATGCCCACCTGGTCAGGCTGGCCTTCATGCCACATCACAGGCTCGGGAAGGAAGGGGACCCAGTCTATGGAGAAGGCTGGGCGGGGCAGGGGAGCAGAGGGAGAAGGAAGAGAAGACCCTGAGTTTGGGGGCCACTGCTGAGTGTGCACCCTCTCTTCCCCGACTCCCTCTGTGGGCAGAGGTCAGTGAGAGTCACCACTGGGCTCCAGAGGGCGTCACCTCCTTATCCAGCTCGCCCAACTTGCCACAGTAATAAGGCCAGCGCAGAGGAGGCCAGGCTGGGGTGTGAGTGCGGCGCAAGCCCGCCTTCGCCCCAGTGGTCTCCGCGGCCCTCCTGTGATACTGTACAACCTAACTTCTTTTTCCCTTTTTGGAAGCTGAGCTCCATTTGAGCCGAAGACCCCACCCCACACGGCCATCCTACAGTGCCCCTCCTGCAAGCAAGGGGCCGGGGCAGGGCCCCCCCTGCCTTCCGGGGCGCCCCTCACCCTTGCAGCTCTTGGACGTCCAGATCTTCCCCAGAAGCAAGATCATGGCCAGGAGGTGGCTCAGGTCACCGAGGATTCGGAACACGTTCATGGCCCTGCCCGCCGGTCCTGCGCGCGAACTTTCAGCAAACTTTCTGGCGCGGGGCGGCTGCCACGTTCCCGGCTACGGCCTCGCCTCGAAGCGCCCCTGGCCCGCTCAGCGCCTACGGGCTCCGCGCGCTCCCGGCCGCCGGGCGGTGACGTGGCCAGGCCGGGCACTGGGTGGGGAGCCAGGAAGCTGCGCCGTCGCCGGGAGACCCCGCCTCCCGCCGTCCTGCTCTGCGCCGGGCGGGGCGCCACCAGGGTCTCCGCCTTCGCTCCTGGGAAACCAGTCATAAGGGGGCTCTGGACGCGCCACCTACTCCAGTCTCCCAGTTCCCCTTCCCCACCCATTCATTTTTTCTGAGACAGGGTCTTGTAGTTCAGGCTGACCTGAGACTCACTTTGTATCCAGGCTGGTCTCCTGCCTCGACTTCCTGCGTGCTGGGATTTCAGCCCTCATCCTTTACCCCGCCTGAAGACAGTGGTGCCTGGGTGAAATGGCGTCCTGTGTGCCAGTGTGACCCACTGCTATTGTCCTGCCCTGTCAGAACTTGTCATGGGGGCGGGGGCTGGGACTGGGTCCCTCCCTTACCTGTGAATTTGGATATCCAAGCTGGCACTGCCAGATCGCATGGGGGGGTGGGTGACAGTGATGACAATTACACAGGTGGAGCCTGGCTGACCATTCCAGCCTCGCTGTGGGCCTCAGTTTTTCCATCTGAAAAATGGGGCTGCTGCATGAACCAGGTGACATTTGTTGGGGGTATCCAGTACCAACGTGCATGCCTCTCTCATCTTGGTGTGTGGAGATATTAAAGGGGCACACAGGTCAGAGGGTTGAGCAGCAGGAAGGGTGGAGGACCTCAGCGCTGCGTGGCCTGAGCAGGTCAGCCACCCTCTCTGGGCGTCAGTCTCTGCATGCATAAGAGAGCCAAGGGCTCTCCTTGTCCTCTCCTCCTCGACCCCTGTCACCACTTCCCGATTCAGGACCCTCATGCTTCCCCTCCCCAGCCTTGTCTCATGCCTTCCTCCTGCCGCAGCCAGCCAGAGGGGCTTCCTCATGTCACTCCCTTCCGTGGCCCCTGGGCCCCAGCCATGACTCCACTGCCAGGCATCCTCAGAGGCTCGAAGTGTGGCTGGCTGGGGGCAGGTCTGCCACTCCCCAGACCTCCTGCCTGAGGTGACTCAGACTCTGCAGTCCCCCCATTCCCTGGGCTGTTGGAAGTGCACGCACACATCAGTGTGAGAGGCGCCGTCTCGGCAGCATGCAACGGGAGGCGTTGCAATTCCCATTTATACCAAGGACACAGGCACAGATTCGGTGAGGTCATAATGCCACCAGGAGCCCTGGAGCCTGGAGCCCAGCACCGCCTGACTGCAGAGTGCGTGAGGTTGAATCATCCCATTACTCCATGGCTGCCTCGGCAGGTGACAGCTCCCTGTCGTGAGAGGTGGGCATCAGGGGGTGGGGCCCATTTGTCATACAGGGGTGCCAGGCCAGGGTCAGGCACAGCCAGGCGGGTTGTCTGCATCCCCTTCACAGGCTCTGCTCAGCAGGTGATGGGAGCCAGAGAAAGGAGCTGCAGGGTCCAAGGTGCCGCCAGAGCCATCTCTGGGCTCGGAGCCTCTGGTCCCTGATCCCCGCAAAACTCTCCCTGGATGCCCCCTCCAGCCGGTGCCCGGAGGAGGCGGTAGCTATTTGCAGCCCCCAGGTGTGGCCGCATCCTCTCTGCCCAGCCAGCCGGCAGCTCCCGCTCAGCGCCCACCTCCTCCCCAAGCCAGGGAAGAGCACGTGCATTTGCCATTTGGTGAAACATCTGTCCTCCTGGGAGGCGGCCCCGAGTGCCCGGGGATGGGGACGGGCGAGGCTGGCATCCTCCTCTTCCCTTTTGTCCCAGGGGACCCACAGGGGCCTGGTCAAGGCCTGGAGGCCACAAAGGAGAGAGCCTGGCTGAGTGAGCTTTGCTCTGGGCCTACACTATGGGCTGGAAGCTGTCACGCCCTCTCTCAGGGCCTCGACTTTCCTAGCTGTCCAGGGGGGATGTGGAGGACAGAACTGCTGCTTATGCGTGTTCCTTGCACCCCATTTTCCCAGCACCTCCCCACCACAAAACAGATACTCAAGACTCATTTTACACAGGAGGAAACAGCCTCAAATTTCCCTCCCCTCCCCCAGCACTACCATCCCAAAAGCCCTGGTGCTTGGTCCCAGTCCTTTGTGCTGCCTCCTTCCTAGCCATCCTGTATGCCACGTAGGGTGTTTCTCAAAGCTCCCCTGGAGGGAAGGGGAATCCTTACTTTTTTGTTTGTTTTCAGTGCTGGGGATTGAACCCAGGGCCTTGATACTGCATGTTATGGATTAAAAACTGGTGGTCAGCTTAACACCAGTTGAATTAAATCAGCATGGTATTGAGCGTAATGTTCCACCTGAGGAAAATCACCAGCATAAACAGAGACGTGGAGACGAGTGAGGCACTGGGGGCTTCTCTAAGTGCTGCTGTTTGAGCTGTTGATTCTCCTGAAGGAGCTCGTCATGACTAGCCTCCCCAGTGTGAGTTCAGCCACTGTCATCAGAGGAGCTCGGGACCTTGTTGGTGAGAGTGGCTGTGGTTCACTCTGGGGGAGCTCTTGTCCTCACACCGAGCATCGCTTCCTGGCTCCGGAGGGGAAGACGTGTGCTGCTTATTCTCCAAGAGAAACTTGTCACGCTGGCTTCCTGGCATGTACTCAACTGTTCTTATCGTCGGAGGAGCTCGGGACCTCTGTGTCGCTGAGGATGGCTGTGGTATTTTGAGGACAGCCCTGGTCTTTATTATGAGCGTGACTTCTCAGCTCCACTGTAGAACCCTCAACCTACAGCACAGCTCCTTCACCCCACTGGAATAGACTTTCTAGCTTTCACTGCTGACCTTTGGGCCTTCCCAGTGCAGACTGGCGTGAGTCCTTCTCATGGGCTCTAAGCCTCCAGTTGGACTTGTGGGAGGCACTGTCATGGGCTCTGGGTCTTCATCTGGACTCATGTAGAACATTGCTGTGGGATTCAGGCCGCTGGCTGAATATTCTGTGTCTTTGCTGTTATGGACAGATTTCCTGCACTTTGTGTGTTAACTCTGGGTGACCATCATAAAATAATATTATAAATTCTGTGTCCTGATTCTAATTGTTCTCCACACAACCCTGACTACAACACCGCACTACATCTCCAGCCCCGCCCTTTTTAATTTCTTGAGTCAGGTTCTCACTAAATCACTAAATTATCCAGGCTAGGTTTGAAGTTGGGATTCTCCTGCCTCAGCTTGTCAGAGAGCTGGGATCACAGGTGTCTACCGCCATGCCCAGCCACCTTGCCCACTTAAAACACTCTGCCTGCAGTCCATGCCAGCCCTCCAGCCTTCCAGCCACTGGTCATCCTCTGTCCCCGCTGAAAGGTGGTTCTCAGCCAGTTCCTCACTTCTCTGAGTCTCAGTATCCTCAATATCCTAACATCCAAAAATGAGCCTCTTGTAGGGATTTGATGGAGGGGAGCCCAAAAGGGTCATTTCATTCAGCTCCAAAGGCAAGGGCTGTTTTTCTTTTTATTAACAAAAAGCAAATTGTATGTTCAAGGTCAGAGTTGGGGAGTTGACCTATTGGGGAAAAATCTGTCTACATAGTCTTTTACTCTGTATTGGCCCTAGCTGTTACCACCATGTGGACCGTCTTGAGTGGAAGGAAATGAGCATGGACAATGAAAATCACATGTGCCTTGGGGCGAACGCAGATGCAGCCATGGGGAGTCTTTGGGCATTTTGTGCAGACCAGACAAGAGGAGAGAGAGAGATTACCCTCACTAGGGCAGTCTCTGGGCAGGGGAGAAGATTGTGGTTAAGGAAGTTATCAGGGCAAGTGATGCGCTAAGGGCACTGAAGGATGAGTAGGAGCTTGCCTCAAAGGCAAAATCTGGAGGAAGACAGGAGTCCTAAGAAGTAATAAATGCATAAAGATGAGGCATGATAATGGCCTGCTCTCCGGTGCATTGTATCTGTACTGTTCTTTGAAAGAAACCAAGGAGGGAAGGATGAGAAAATCATAGCAAATTCAAATCTGAACCTCCACCAAAGGGGGTTCCCCAAGTTTATTCAGTCTCTTGGGGGTCACAGTTTTCGCCTCAGTAACCTAGGAATAAGCAGTGATCGCATATGGTAGGTACAGGGCCCCAGTTGGCTAAGTACTCAAACGGTTTGCAGGGGGTACACTGAGCCCCACAGAGGCGCTACGAAAGCAAAGCTAGAGAAAAACACGGACACTTCGCGTCCTTAAAAGGCCATTCACTGCTCCCGGGCTGCTCCCCACCCCCAAGGTGTAACAATTCGGGGCGCTGGAACCCTTCTGCATCTCGATCCAGGTGGTGGTGACACGGGTTTTATACAGCTGCAAACATGCATGGAACTGCACTGCTGTTTGTAAGTTACATCTTAATTAAGAGGGAGGAAAAAAAGACAATAACTGGGGCCGCGCTGCCCCGCCCTCGCCGCTGGCAACAGGTGTCTTTCGGAGACCTGGAGCGCCGCCGCCGTCCTCTCTGCCAACGCCGCCGGGTACCCAGAATCAGGTGCAGCGCCCCAGCCTGGCCAAGTTCCCACGGCAACCGCAAGCCGCTCCTGGCTTCTCCAGAGTGACAAGGCGCCAGCCAAGACCTGGATTCTGGAACCGGAGCCACAGAGCAAAGCTGGGAGATCCTGGCTGGCCAGTGGAGAGACAGAGAGAGACAGACAGACAGAGAGAGAGGCTGCCCTTGGGCTAGCGCTGGCATCCCGAGGGGCCCTGCAAACCCCTCTGCCCAGCCCTGACTGCGGCCACGAGCTGCGCCTCACGCCGCCGCCTCCGGGGACTCCTCAGCTTTGCAGGTGGGGAGACAGGGCTCGGAGCATCCCCACATCACTACGGAAGGCGGGTCAAAGCCGGTCTGTGACCCCTGTGGCCTGCTGTCCACCGTGGGCAGCGGACCAAGTGCCAAGTGGAAGGTGCGGGGGCCTGGGTCGCCGGCCACTCCCGGGGCTCTGCCTGCGGCTCTGCTAGTAACTTTGCCTGTGGTCTCAAAATCCACTCTCCTCTCGCCCGGAGATGACACACGATCACCAGTGTCTCCGAGGAGCTGTCAGCGAGTGTGTGAAACGATTGAGTGTAAAAAGCAGCTCGTAAACTGTGAAGTGTCTTGCACATGTCAAGGAGCATCGCCGTTGCCTCTCTATTGCCATCTTATCCTCTTTGTCACCCCAGCCCCAAGGGCAGCCTCGGTGACATCCAGCTGCACAGGGAGCCGGGTCTCAGAACCCTCCATGCCCGGAGATTCACAGCCTGAGGTGAGTCTGCTCCACCTTCCCCTCCCCACGGAGAGGCCTGAGCGAGGCAAGGTGGCCCCCAGAGGCCAGGGACCCTCTGGTCCCCCAGACTTAGAGGGGACCACAGAGGCAGCACCCTCCACCTGCGCGCTGCAGGTGTCTCCTGCTCTCTGCCTTGCGGCTGGCGTGCAGAAGCTCCCCACTAAGCGAGGATGTCTGGAGCCCCGGGACCTGGCCCCTGGGACACAGCCCATCGGGTAATGAACGTCCTTTGGACACCACGTGCTGGGCATGTGTTTGGACAGCCTCTGTGAATGTGTGCGTCGTGATGGTTGTGACTGGCATGTGTGCCAGGTGTACACCCATCGGTGTCTGTGTGCGCTGCGTACTTGAGTGCGTGTCTGTGACTGCATGGACGGTGCACACAGGTGCGGGCTGTGCGCTTGTGGCATATGTGTTTACCACGCACCTACTCCCGTCTTTGCTGGCGTGCGTGCAGATCTAAGTGGGCAGGTGTCGGGCTGCACTCCGGGATGCCTGGCACTGTGAACCCTGCTGTGGTGGGTGGTGGCAGCGTGCTGGGGGTCTCAGGGCAGCACTTCTCTCTTGCCCCTCACCTGGACGACCTTCTTCCCCTGAGGACTGCATACGGGAAGCCCGCAGGCATTCCCGGGGCCAGCTCCTGCTCCTTCCACCTCTGACCAGGACTCCAGGGGCCAGGGTAGGTGGGTGAGCCTGGAGCCAGGGCTAATGTGACTCCCCTCCCTGCCTGGCCTCCTCCCCTCCCCACAGCAGGAGCAGCAGCGGGAAAGGTTGGCGGAGGGGGGCTATTTTGGGAGCGTCTCCTTAGCAACAGCTGCCACGGCCGTCTGTGGCGGTTTTTCTATAGGTGCTAAAATATTCCACCCTGGTGAGTACTGAGTGCTGGGGGGTAGGGGTGGGGGCGGAGGGCGGGAGAGACCCCTAGGTCCTCAGTCACCAGGACACAGCCTGCTGGATGGACCCGGCCCTCTGGACCCCCAAGATCCCTCTCCCTACCTCTGGACCTTGCCCTTTGGAGCTGCCGGGATTTTGGAGTCCAGAGGCAGCCAGCTGTGTCCTGATTTGATTTCTCCTCTACGCAGCTGGGTGGCCTCAGTTTGCCTCATCTGCAGACCAGGCTGGGCTGGCCTGTAGCGAACTCTTCAATGTAAAACTCTGGACTCCAACTCTGGCATTTCCAAGTGGCCCTTTCTCTCTCCCCGCCATCTGTGTCACCTGCCTGGCCCCAGTCCCCTAGCTTCTCCCTCTCAGCCCTTTGCACAGCCTCTTGGGGCCCCCGTGAGACCCAGGACCCCTGAGCAGGCTCCAGGGCTGGCTGGAGAGCGAGGACTGTGCTGGCCTGGAATGACCTTTCTCTAGATCCTCAGAGTTGAAACCGGTTCAAATCCTTGCTCAGACCGCACCCGCTCTCCGTGTGTCACCTCCATGAAGAGCTTCAGCCTCGTGGAGCTGTGGGGGGTCAAACGGGAGAGAGGAGCTGGGCAGGGAGCTTTGGTAAAACGGGTGAATGCAGGGATGGGTAGATTAAGAATTTCCCATCATTCCCTCTCCAGCTCAGCGTGATCATCGCGCTTCTCTTCTGGAGAGTTCTCTAGCCACCCAGGTCACAAAGTCAAAAACTACCCATAGCTCAGCTTCCCTATCGGTACCAGTGCCTGCATCACAGAGTTCCTGCAGGGACCAGGCAACACGGTGGCGGCAGTGGTCCGGACTAGTGCTGGGCTAGTGGCACAAGCGCCTCGGGCCTCAGTCTCCCCGCCCACCAAGGATGTGCAAACCAGGGCTGCTGGCAGCCAGACAGGTCCCACAACAGAGGAGGCCTCTGAGGCCCAAAGAAGAGAGGTGACTTGCTCAAGGGCACACAGGTTCTGATACCAAGCCTTTCTCCTAGCACCCTTACACTCACACACTCTCACACGCACACACTGGTCTCTCCACACCTGTCTCACATCATTCCTCCCCACCCCCCTCCTGAAATAGGGACAGAAACTACTCAAGCCCTGGGCTGGACCATGGCAGGTTCCTCCCTTCCTCTTTAATCACCCTCAAGACAGCTGCCCAGAGCAGGTGCTCGTCTGCCCACCTGCCGAATGGGACCAGGCACAGAGTGGAGAGGTGAGTGGCCCAGGGTGGGGACTGTCTTTCTGGGCATCCCAAACCTCTGCCCACCTGGAGCTGCCCTTCCTGCTTCTTCTTACCTCCTCCCTGGCCACCCTGCTTGCAGGGACAGAGCAGCTGTCCCCAGAAAGCAGCCTAGGCCTAGCCAGGTGACCCCATCCCTGCCACAAAGGTGACCTGGCACTGGGGTACCAATCCTGCTGGAGCAGAGGCTCTGCATAGATGTCCCTGTCCTCACACGCCTCCTTTTCTCTGGTCTGCACCCGCACTCACGGGGCAGCCAGGAAACTGCTGGTCCCTTGCTGCATCTGCACCCTGCCACTGCCCACCAGGCACACACCATTGCTACCTGGGTGCTCGGGCTGCTGGTCCCCCATCCACCCACACGGGGAAGATTCACACCAGGGGACATCAGTCCTGCTGGCTGCCTGAGGGCACAGCAGGGTCACGGGGGAGACAGGCGGTACCTGTGGCCGTCCCCAGTCCACACCAAGAAGGAGCATCGGCACAGGGGCCACCACCCTGAGCTGGCCTGTCTTGTGCATTCACCTAACTGAACCTGTCTCCCGGTGCAGAGGTGCATTGGGGTCCCCACCTCACAGACAGGTTAAATAAATAACTCAGTCAAGGTCACGTAGCCCCCCAGTGCTTTAGAGCTGGACTGACCCGACTCCCAGGCTTGCTGGGTCGGAACTGAATCCTGCTCATGTCCAGCCCAGGGGCCGACAGGCTGACTGGCAGAATGAATGGGTCGTGGGTGAATGATCTGTGCTAGTCGTGAGGAGGTCCCCTTGGGGAAGTGGCACCAAGGCCAGCTGGAGAACAGCTGGCGATCTCTGGACAGAAAAGGGAGAAGGGCATTTCAGGCAGGAGGAACAGCACGTACAGGGAGAGAGGTGTGGGGCATCTGGTGTGTTCTGGAACCCGTGGGAATCTGCGTGTACGTGTGAGTATGTGGCGCGCGGGATAAGGTGGAGCTGAGGGGTTGGCAGCGGGTCCCTTTGGGTGGGGAGACTGCACAGGGAAGGCAGCAGTCAGGGTGGCCCTGTCCTTGGGGATGAGCCAGGAGGAAGAGGGGAGAAACTTCAACTTCACCCAGCCCTGCACCTGTCTCCCTCTGAATCACAGCCAGCCAGGCTCCCGGAAAGTTCTAGGGCTGAGCCTTTTCTCCTGCCGCCCCTGGGGGAGAGAAGCCCCATCCCTCCTGTCTGTTTAGAGACTGAAGCGGTACAGTGGTCAGGTCGACGCAGCCTGCTTGCCAGCGATTGATCGTAGGGTGCAGGGGGCTGGTTGAAGGCGGGACCCAGGCCAGGGCACGGTGGCACTGCCAGGGGACAAGCGCCCTATCCTCCCTTATGAAGACAGCTTAGTGAGACCTAGAAACGGGGGCTGCCAGAGGACATGAGACTGGGGTTTCCTCTGGCTGGGCCCCCCCAGGTGACCTTGGGCGTACCCTCGCCGCCTGCGGGTCTGTAAAGCTGGGTGGAGCTGACAGGTGAGAGGGAGGCGTCCTCCGGGCAGGGCCATCTCCGTCTCCTGCAGCAGGTGCTTGCAGTGCCTTGTGCTGGCCCCTCAAAAGGGAAGGGGGACCCCCAAACGGAGGAGCGGGCGCCCCGGGACCGCAGGCCAACCGCTGCTCCCACCCACCCAGCCCTCCTCGGATCCGAAAAGCCCTCCCCACGCGCCCTCCCCGGGGGGCAGGAAAACCCGGGAGCGGACGCGCGGACCGGGTTCTGGGAGGAGCGCTCGCGGGGCGCGGAGCAAAACCCGGCCGGGATCTCGGGCGCGGGCGGGGCCGCGCAGCCCCCAGCCCGGGCCCCCGCCCCGCACCACGCGCCTTGCGGAGCCGGTTCGACGCGGGGGTCGACGCGGGGGACCAGACGGGGCCTGGCCTGGCGGGCGGCCGGGGCTCCCGGCTGGGGGCGCGCGCGGCTCCGCAGCGGGGCGCGGGTCACGTGTGAGGAGGGGCCAAAGTGTCGCCGCGCGGGGCGGCGTGCGGGAGTTGGGAGTTCTCGGCGCGCCGCGGGCGGCGGGAGCTCGGGCTCCCGGGCAAGCCGGGCACGGGCGGAGGCGGGGGCCGGGGTCCCAGACAGCGGGGGCGCCCCGAGAGGGAGCGGGGACGGGGAAGGACTAAGCCACCCAGGGAGACAGGCAGCGACTCGAGGGGACACAGGCAGCGCAGAGGCCGGGGCGCGGCGACAGGGACCCGGCTGGGCGACGGCGGCAGAGACAGGAAGCAGGGGCGCCCGCGGGGGACCGAGCCAGGGCAGCGAGGAGGAGGGGGCGGCGAGGGCGCTGGTGGCGGGAGCGGGGAGGCGACCCCCGGCCGGGCGGCCACGAGGGTCGCGGGCCGGGCATCAGCGCAGCGGGGCTCAGGGCGAGGCGACGGGGACAGCGGCGCGGGGCGCGAGCGCGGGCGGCGGGGCGCCCTGGCCCCGGACCCCGCGCTCCGAGCCCGAGCCGGGCCGACCATGCTGACGCCCCGGCTGCGCCCAGGGCTCGGCGCGGGGCGGCGCTGAAAGTTGGGCGCGCGGGGAGCGGCGCGGGACGGCGCGGAGACCGCGGACACACGCGGACCGAGCCGCGCGGCGAGGGGCGCCGGCTCCCCGCTCCCGCACGGACGCCGGGGGATGTAGCGCCGCCCGCGCCTCCGGACACTCGTGGACTCCCTCTGCCCCGCGGTAAGCGTCCGTCCCCGCGCGCGTGTCTGTGCGTCCCGGCCGCCCGCTCCGCACCTGATACTCGACCCGGGTCCAGCTATCCCGCGCGCATCTGGTCCCGTGACTCCCGGAGCCGGTGCGTTGTCCTGTCCGGTGTGGTCGGTGGTCGGTGGTCGAAGGGTTTTGAGGAGAGGAGAGGCGGGGGAGGCATCTTGACCTCCTGCCCGGGCCGTGACCCTGGGCTGCCTCTCCCACCCCCGCTGGCATGCACCAGAGCTTCCAGGCAGCTGACTTGTAGCCGAGTGGAGGGGGATGGGGGAGGTGGCTCTCCCGTCTCCCCACCTGCAGCTTTTTTGCAAATGGCCCTGGGATTTGACCAAAATGCCTCTTCTCTCGTGTTTTGAGCATCTACTTTGTGCCAGGCAACCCAGCCGGGGTGGTCAGAGATCCAGCAGCCGCAGGGCCTCACCTTCTTTACAGGGGTGGAAACTGAGGCTGGAGAGGAAGGGAAGGACTGCTTTTTCTCTTCCCACGAAGAGCGGTGTGGTGAGGCCCTGCTTGGCGGGGGAGAACTTGCCCTGCCACCTGCAGAATGTCCCCCACCCGCGCTCTGCCCACCCTGTCCAGACTACCAGGAGGGACAGGAGGGGACAGTGTGGCAGAGGCCAGGGGAGGCAGGTGGCTGGACTCTGGTGAAGGACAGAGGCCTTAGGGGGACTCGCAGGGGACTGGCCCAGGAACAGAGGGAAGTGTGTGACATCCCTGCTCCCCATATCCAGCCCCGTGACCTTCCCGGTTGCAGGCCTTAGGGGTCACTAAGGGCCCAGTGTCAGGGCATGGCCAGGGCATGGCCTCTGGTGCCGGGAGTAGTGGAGGAATAGGGGAAGCTGGGGTGAGGGATGGAGACAAGGGCTGCTGGCCACTGAGCCAGGCTGGAGCCCGGAGGCTTCCACCTAGAATGTTTGACTGCAGGCTCCATTGGAAGGAAGGACTCTTTCTGGGGTTTTCCACCCTGGGCAGCCAGCCTCATGCATCCTCCTTGCAGGTGCTCAAAAATTAGCTCCTCACGGAGACACTGCTGGGCAGGTCATTCTCCTCCCTGAGCCTCAACTTGTACATCTGGGGAATGGGGACATCGCTGTCTGCCCCACTGACCTCCAATGGGTTCTGTAAGCAGGAGGCTGTTCCCAGGCTGGGGAAAGCACTGGGTAGATGGGGTGAGGACCCATTTACCTTTGAGGAGATGATCAGCTAAATGGGGGGGGTAAGGGAAATATGGCTGGGAACAGGGGACTGATCAAAGGCAGGAGGGCCCAGGAGTTACAGCAGCAAGCTGAGACTGGGGGACCATTCCTCATGACTCTTTGGGATCCCTTGATAACAGATCTCCTTTCCCGGGGGTGGGGGAACCTTTGAGGTGACTGATCAGACACAAATGGCCATGGGTTTCTGCTGAGGTGACCTTGGACAGCTGCTTGGCTTTTCTGAACCTCAGTTTCTTCAGCTAGAGAATGGGGTGGTGGCAGCGACTCTGTGGAGGTGCTGAGCCGTTTACAGGCTCTATCTCAGCCCCGGGTTTGGGGGAGCCCAGGGCACTGCAGGAACGAAGTAGCGTAGGGTGCTACGGAAAGATTCCCAAGCTTTGCATCCGAGGGAAGGAGGAGGAACCGGGCGGGCTTACAGGGCAGGCTGGTTCTTAATGTGGATCTGGGGGAGGCGGGGGCGAGTGCTGAGGGGGGTGTGAGGAGGAGGGGGCCCCTCTGCGGGGACCACTGAGTCACGAGGACATGGAAGCGGCATGACAACCAGCAGCATGGTAACCAGGAAACTGGCGGCACAGAGCTGGAGCGGTGCGTTGGGGTGGGGGTGGGAGGGCAGGACTGGCAGCCGAGCCTTGGGGGGTCGGGGCGCAGCCAGGCTGAGCCTGGGGGGCCAACAGGGGAGACTGGGGCCAGGCTGATGGGGAAGTGGCCGGGAGGCGCTGCTTGGAAGGAGAGCGGCACCCTGGGGTCTGCAGGGCAGGGGGCTTCTCCAGCACCTCCCCAGGCTCCTGCCTTCTCCTCCACATCTCCACTTTTCGTGCCTCTCCCCCTAGGATGCCAAATTTGGCTCACGCAATCTGTCGTCTCTCTTCTGAGATTGGCACTGGGACGCAAGCCGAGCGCATTACATCACCGCTCCCCCTGGCGAGGGGAGAGGGAGGGAAAGGGACCGAGGTGGCCGGCTGGGGCCAGCGGCCAGCCTGCAACTTTCTTTCCTGTCTTCAGCTCACCCTTCCCACCTCACTCGCTGGCCCAGGGGCTTCTCAAGCAGTCACACAAGGCCTAGATGCAGGACAAGGCTCGGGTCCTGAGGGATCCCAGGATCTGGATCCAACGTCAGGCCATATGACTGTCCTCCATCCAGGCTAAGTGGGGCCTGGGAGGCCGAGGACCTTGACTTGTCATTGCCTTGCTCTGTGACCTTGGACAGGTCCCTCCTCCCCCATGCAGAGTTCACAGCTGTCTAGAGAACGCTGGCCACTCAAGGTCTTGGTGACTGGTACAAAAAGAGGCCTTAAGTGTTCCAGCTCTCCTGGGCTCAGCGGGGGACCCCTGCATTTGGAATCACTCCTTGTGACCTTGAGCAAGTGCGGCCCCTCCTTCTGCCTCTGTCTTCTTACCTGTCCAATGGGGATGAGGGGACCCATGCGACAGCTTCCTAGTGGGGAGAGAGCAGGGAAAAAGATGGTCTCTGGCCCTGAAGCCACAGACACCTGGGGCCCTCAGCCTCCCAGCAGGCTGGCGGGAGGTAGGGGACACGCGTGCCATCACCGGGGCTGGGAAGATGGAGTGCGCAGGTGGCTTCATTCAGACAGAGAAGGCTTGGAGCGTTCATCACTGGGCTGATGCCTTCATCCTATGGAGGTGGAAAATCAGGTCGAGGGGGAAGTGGACCCCCCAGGCCGCAGTGATGGATTAGGGGTGGAGAAAGCAGAGCCACGGTCTACACCCAGGGTGTCTGGCTCCCAGCCCTGCCTGGACACAGACCTGAGACAAATACCCACTTTGTGGGACACTGTGTCGAGCTCAGATAGGACCTAGAGCTCGGGGGACCAGCTCCGGCATGGCTTCTTCCCAGTCCCACTGCCCACCACGGTCCAGACCATCAGCCCCCCACTCCCTGGGTCTGTTTGAGGAACTCTTTTGAGACTCCTTTGAGAGTCACTTTCAGGCAGTCCCAGCCAGGGCAGGCTGGATTTGGGGTTAAACTTGAAGGTTTCAGCCCATGCTAGAAAATTCCTAGAGCCAGAGGCAGGAAGGCTGGGATGTGGCTGTGGATATTTGGTGAAATCGTGAGCTGTTAGTTCCCAGGGCTATTCAAGTAGAACCAGGGAGCCTTAACTCTAACCCTCTGGACTCCTACTCTGTGGGTGGGGCTCAGTGGCACCCCACATTCAAAATCGCAGGCGCCCTTGATATTTCCCAGCGGGCCCTGGGAAGTGGTTCCCACCCTTACCCGCCTGCTTCCCACCTAGGGAAGCTGCTTTGCCTCAGCGGGCGCTGGGCTGAGAACTTTCGCAAATTTCCCTTTAATCCTCCCAGCACCCCTGCACTGTTGATTTAAAACAGTGACCAGTGGAGACACCAGGGCCCAGACAGTCTGTGACGCGTCCAGGGTCACACAGCAAGGAAAGGTGAGGGGCTTGGGTTTGAGTTTAGATCAGGCCGCCTCTCTTGGGGCCTGTCTTTGGGGCTTCCCCGGGAAAAGGGTGGAAAATATCCCTCCCCTGGGCTGGGGCTTGGCTGCCCTCACCGCGTGACCCCCCTCGAGGATTCTCTGGCCAGGGCACTGGGACCTGGCACTGCGGGGTACAGGAAGCCCGTTTCAGAGAACAGGGAGAGACACCACCAGGGAGCCCAGGGGTCATCTCTGCCTTGCCCTGCCTGTGGACCACCCGTCAATGTCAGTGTCACTTGAGAAACAGTGGGACCTGCCTGGCAAGAGACAGACTTGGCCATGGCTCTGTGTGACCCCAGGCAGGCGGTCGCCCTCTCTGAGTTTGGTCTGCCCATTCAAGTGCCAGAGAATCTGCACCCAACAATCTATTTCCACCAAGGAGCTGCCCCTGGGCAGTGACGGGAAAAGCTCCTCCCATCCTCACGGGACCCTGGGCCGTGGCAAGGGGCGGGCGGGAATCCTGGGGGCTGGCGTAACCTTTACGCCTCCTGCGCGGCCTCAGCCCCGCTCGGGGTGTGGGGGGATCTCCAGACTCCCCCCTTCTTCTCCTTTTCATCTTTATTTTTCTCCTGCTCCCTCTTCTCCTCGCTACGTGGGCTGATCGCTGCTCAAACTTTTAATTCAGATGGTAATTGGAATAATAATATGGGCTGCGGCCCCTCTGCTTGTGACGCCGCAGCTGGTGGAACTCAGCTATGAATAGCGCTTGAGTCACACCGCGCGCTCCTGCGGGCGCACGCGCGCTGCGCAGAGGGCGGTGGGTGGGGTGCGGCATGGGGGGCAGGAGGCTCACGGTTCATTAAAACCTAGGTCCTGCCCCAACTTCTCCCCAAGACCTCAGGCAACACTGCCCTTGTGGGGACCCCGGAAGACTGGGGGACATGGGTGGTTCTTATTTACAGAAGGGGAAACAGGTTCAGCAAGGGGGAGTGGCTGCTGAAAACAGGTGAGAACGTGTCTGGGACTAGATTCGAACAGGTGGGTTTTGCCAAAGTTTAGATCATGGTTCTCTATCCGGACACACAAGACAGGCACATACAGGGGTGCTGGGGGTTTGGCTACTTCCGGTCGCCATCCAGGGCCTCCTCCCAACGCATGGGTGCGCATGCTCTCCATAGACCTATAGTGCTGCGGGTGCTATTGCTCGGTGCCTGGGGCGAGGAAGAGGTTGTCTTGGGGGCGTGGCCGTGGGAGGAGGGCCTAGTTCCGCCGTGTGGAGCTCAGTGCTGGGTTTTAGATTCATGATTTTACTTAATCCTCTGCACTGCCCTGGGAGAACACCACCCCCATTTTTCAGATGAGAAGACTGAGGCTCAGTAAGAAACTAGGGTTTTTCTGAGGTCCCGCAGGTGGAGAAGCCACATATCCTGCGCCCCTTTCCAGCCTCACAGGCACCCTCTGGAGGGAAGGCGAATGCCCGCCTGCGCACCCGTTTCTCTGTGATAACTCATCTGCTCCTTCCTGTGGCTACCTGGTCACTAGCCAGGGCAGGGGAGGTGACCCTGAAAGGGATCGTCAGGTCATGGAGTGGATCCCTAGGGGCCGCCAGGAAGATGGTCCTTGGTGTTCCCTTCCCGAGCAGGAGCTCTGCAGAGGAGGCAGTGTTGCCATGGTGACCCACAGCTGGGAGCTTTGGTCTGGGCATGGGGAGGGCTGGCAGGAGCCTCTAGTAAGGTGGAGCAGAGCTGAGTGTTGGGGTGCAGTGGGCCTAGGAACTGCCTGGCACTAGAATGAGGGGAAGACTCCCCAGCATTGGTCGGCAGCCCCGGTCCACTCCTGCCTTGTCTTTTCTCTAACACCGCTGGAAAGAGATGAAGAAATAGCCCAGAGACGACAAGGGGTTTGGCCAAGGTAACACAGTAGGGAAGACAGGGCTGAAACGGAACCTAGGCTACTCCTGACTCTGTCCTGATGGCCACCAGGACTGCTGACACGGCCTCTCTTAAGACACCCCTGTATCTTTGGGGTTTGGGAGACAGGAAGATCTAATTCCCCTCTCCTGGGGAATCTGCAGACTGGAGAGTGGGGAGGAGGGGCAGCCCTTTGTTACAGCAGCAGGGAGAGGGTGTTGTGGCCCCATGTGACCTTGACCAGGTCACTGTCCCCCTGGGAAGCTGTGTGCAAGGTGAGCGGGGACCACCCGCAGGACGCCACGGGTGTGATGGGCTTCTTCCCTCAGTCGTCCCCTCTGTTGCCAGGGCCCAACTCCCCAGGCTGCAGGGACAGGTGGGGACCTCAGCTGGGATAGAGTGGTGTGGGGAGCTGATCTCGTCTCCCTAACAGGAGACTCAGGTGTAGGACAGGGGTTTGCCCCAGGCTGCCCACCCCCCACCCCAAACAGAAAAAGCCCAAGGGCCTCTGGCCCATGAGCACCAAGGTCCCCTCAGTCAGCCTGGGGCACGGATGAGATGGGGGTTAGGGAGTGGCTCACTGCTGCGCACCCCTCCCCTGGCTTTTCTGGCCTCGGGAGTCGCCGCTGAGGTCCAAGATGGCAAACAGGTCCGGGTTCAAGTCCAGCTGTGTCCCTGAGCAGCTGCTACCCTGGCAGCCTTCACCTCTCTGAACCTCCATCCCCTGACCCCTCACGCTGGGTGTGTGCCCCAGGACAGGGTTACCCCAGAGATCTGGGAACCCAGGAGTCTGTGAACATGTCCTGGCTGGTTTTTTATGTCATGCACTTTGGGGCTTGACCACTCAGTGGCGACAGCAGGTTCCTAGGCCCTGCCACCCTCCGCCCTAGCAGCCATCCCCTTCGGCATCCACGTGGCACTTTGCCCCCAAATCGAGCCGGCCTTGCACCCCAGTCGTTCCCCAGTGTCCCCCAGACCTGCTGGTTGGGGGCGGGGCTGGCTGAGTGCGGGCACTGAGCCAAGCAGCTGCAGATCCCAAGGCCACCAGACCTTGGAAGAACCTCTCTCTGGCTGGGTTCCCAGGACCTTGCCCCGGACACAGGGCAGCGAGGAGAGGGGACACAGCAATGCAGAGAGGGGGCCACGGCTTCTGAGACCAGGGGCCGGGCACAGAGGAGAAAAGGCAGCCCGCAGGGAGTTAGAGTTCCTCAGGCATGGATAGCACAGAGGAGCTCACCCACCCCGTCACAGGGGTTACCTAGGAAGGGGTGAGCTCCCCGTCCTGGGAGGTGTGTAAGCACCTGCCGAGCGGCACCTGCTGGGGGCAGGGAGCAAAGTTCTAACACAGGCCTGGGGGAAGGATTTGTGTGCAGAGCCCACACTCTCTGGTCTCTGTTGCATGAGTGTGGAGATGCTGGGAGCCTAGGGAAGGGACAGACTGTGGTGATGTCCCCTGGCCTCCACCAGTGGCCTCTACCTTTGTGCTCCGGAGCAGCTCCTAAACAAACCCTGGGTCACCATTTCAACCTGTTCTGTCTCTTATGGGCTGGGACATGCATCGCACTACATTTTTCTTTTTGCTGATTCTGGGGAACAAACCCAGGGCCTCATGCATGCAAGGCAAGTGCTCTACTAGCCACAGTGTCAGCTCTGCACCAGTTACTGTTTAAAACATTAAAAAGAACATTGCAAAACTATGCATGTAGCGAGGGGAAGCATTACTTTGGGATAAATACGTAATAGTAAGTCGTGGGAGCATACAGTTGTTAGCTTTCCTTCTTGGTCTTGTTTGAAGAGTTTGAAAGCGCCGCCCTGTATAGAAATCCTGTGGGTCCCTCTTTCCTGGTCACTGGGTTCTAAGAATACAAGAGCCAAGACCCTAGAAGGTGCTGTCTGCCCCCAGAGCTGCCACTCTTCCTGGTAAGTTCATCGATCCACCAGCCAATCCTCCCCCAAGCTCTCCTAGGCAGCCCGCCCTCCTGGGGCCCTGCCCTGCCCTCCCTGGATCAGATTTCCCACTCTCTACCCAGCCCGGGTTTGTCTTTTTTCTCTGGCTCACCCCACATCTTTTTGGGGACTTTCTTTCTATGCCCCTGGCTGTGTGGACCCTCTGACTCTGGTCCTTACACCATACATTGAGTTCAGCAAGGCAAGGCTGTGACCCACTCACTTACCTTCCCCCAGCACATAATAGGAGCTCAATAAATATTCATTCATTCAACAGTTACTGGCAGAGCTCCCTCCCAGGAACTGTGCAGTGTTGGAGATACATCAGGAAGGGAGGCAGATGCCATTCCAGTTCAGGACACATTTGGGGTGGTGAATGGATGCATAGGTGACTGGATGGATGGATGGATGGATGGATGGGTAGCCGAGTGGATGAATGGATGGATGAATGCTGGATGAGGGGTTAGGTGGAAGATGGGTAGATGAATGGATGATGGATGGTGGATGGGTGGGTGGATGGATGAGTGAACAGATGGATGAATGGGTGTATACATGCATGGGTGAGTAGGTGGATGGATGGATGGGTGGGAGGATAGGTGGATGGATGAATGGATGCATGCATACATGGGTGAGTAGGTAGATGGATGAATGGATTGATGGATGGATCGATGGATGGTTGATGGATGGGTGGGTAGATGGGTGGATGAATGAATGATGGATGGATGGGTGTATGGATGGATGGGTGCATGGATGGATGGGTGCATGGATGGATGAGTGGATGGATGCATGGATGGGTGAGTGGATGGATGCATGGATGGATGGATACATGGAGGCATGGATGGGTGAGTGGATGGATGGATGGGTGCATGGATGGGTGAGTGGATGGATGGATGGGTGCATGGATGAGTGAGTGGATGGATGGATGGGTGCATGGATGGATAGATGGGTGAATGTGGGGGCAGGCTGGAGTCAGAGAATCTCTGACCTTAGGACCCAGCAGGGAGATAGTCTGAGATGCTGAGGAAGCACCAAGTGCTTTGCCAGTGCATAGCAGGCATTCTATTAGTGGCAGTCCCTTAGCCGTGGTGCAGCAGGAGAGTTTGGGCCAGAGCAGGAGTGACCATTCCTGTCACCTTCTTTGCAACCTCCAAGGCCTTGGTCCCGTGTCCTCTCTTCTAAGCCCCTAACCCCATCCTTGGAGCTTCTCCCAGGATCCAAGACCTTAGGACCAGGACGCCTATGTGCCTCAGGACACCTGGGAGACACCTGGGAAGAAACCAGTGTCCATGGAAGATGAGTCAGAGACAGGGTGCCTCGGGTGTCCTGTCCACTGTCCCTTCTGCTCATGGCCACCGTGCCGTGTGCAGTGGCACAGAAGGTCTCCTTCTGGTCTCTGCTCAGGGCCACTTCCACTGAGAGGTGCTCCCTGACTACGGTGTCAAAAATAGCTTCTCCTTGGTCACATTCTGTGACATCGCCCTGCTCAGGCCCTTCACGGGGATTATGACAGGCTGCAAGTGTCTCGTGTCCTTGGGAATCGTCAGATGTTCGTGAAGCGTCTACTACGCGCCAGGCTCCGGGATTCAGGGCAAGCAGGAAGTCAAGGTCCTGGGCCTTAGAACCCCGTGGATGCCATCGGCAGGCTCCATACAGCTGTGAGAAAAAACAGGACGGGACGGAGAGGGCCAGGGCCAGGTGGCAAAGGCAGCCATTTGAGTCCTGACCCCAACAGTAGGGAAAAGCAAGCGGTGAGAGCTTGGGGAAGAAAACCTGGCTGGAAGGAGCAGCCCACGGCGAGCCCAAGGGTAAGGATGAATGCGGTGCGTGGCAGGAGCAGGAGAAAGGCCTGTGGGGGCGTGTGTCGGGCTCGGGGTGGGCAGGAAGGGCTGAGGCCAGAGGGGACCAGACCCCTCAAGGACTGGGAGCTCATCCCAAGGGCTGGGCAGCCCCGGGTGCCAGGAGCAGAGGGGCATCATGTCTCGGCCAGGAAAGAGGCCGGGAGGAGGCTGGGGACTTACCTGGTCGGCCATGCGGCCCTGCGGCTCTGTGTGGGCTGAGGTCAGCGTCTAGGGCCCATCCGAGGTCATGCTGAAGGCCAGCTCCCGTGCCCCTATGGGGCTGCTGTGCACTTTCCTGGCAGGGATGGCAAGGGTCAAAACCATGGCCGTGCCTGGACTGAACAGCGGTGGACATTAGTGTGCTTTCCTGGCCGTGTGTGTGTGTGTGTGTGTGTGTGTGTGTGTGTTGGGGGGACGGGTCCGAGAGCGAGGAGGGAGGATGACATGAGGCTGGGGCATTGTGTTCTTAGCTGTGCGGCCTTTGAGATGCCCCTTGGACGGGCAGGAGACGCAGAGACCGCAGCCCGGGGTCTGTCTGGAGAAGCTCACAGACAGGGAGGACTGTGGAGTAGAAGAGGGAGGTCGAGAGCTGACGGCCGAGCATGGGCTCCATCGGCAGTGTGACACCCAGCTGGGGCTTGGGGAGGCCACCAAAGGGGCCCCAGGGGACTCGAGGAACAAGATACGGACCAGGCCTGGGTCCAGATCAGAGGATGACAGGGCTGAGAGGGGAGCAGAGAGGAGACTGAGAGGTGAGGAAAGGCAGGTGGTAAGTCAGCCCCTTCAAGGAGGGCGCTGCGCTATAGTCTGTAAGCCCCTGCCCTCCGCTCTGGGTCTTTGCAGCCCTCTATCCCGTGGTGCCCTTCTCCCCCATTTTATGGGCGTGACTCAGAGAGGTTAAGACATTTCCCTGGAGCTGCACAGCCCAGGGTGTTCTCCTGCTTCCTGGGGTCCTGGTCCTTGTGGAGGACTTTATGAATGCTGCGCCTCTTCTCTGAGAAGCACACATATGTACGCGCTAATTTTAAAACTTTTCATGTATATTTTTTCCATAGGTAATACATTCATGTGATTCTAAAATTAAAAAGACACAAACGAAAAAGCAGTGAGAATTCTTCCTCCCACCCCATCCCCAGCCACCTGCTTCCCCTCCCTGGAGGCAGCAGCCACTGTCACCCGTTTCCTGGGTCTCCAGCCAGAGACAAGCAGAGACAAGCAAATATGCGTATCTATAAATTTCTCTCCTCTCCCTTTTCACACAGCAGTGGCTTCTCTACTCACTTTGCATCACTGCTGCCTTTTTTTTTTAACTTAAAAATACATGCAGGAGCCCCACACGGCTGCGGCCCTGAAGGGCTCCCTCCTGGTTCCTGAGGGCTGCGTGCTGAGCTGCTTGCCCGGGCCTCTGGGCCGCTTCCAGGCTGCGCCAGCCTCGCAGGCTGGGGTCCTGGGCTGGGCTGAGACGCTGGGCTGTCCCACCCACTCCCTCACCCTGGACGCCTGATGTGACGCCAGGGCCCCCTGGAAGGCCCTGTCGCTCTGGAAACGGGTCCTCCCCTCAGTCTCCCCGCCTCACCTGTCACTCTTGATGTCCCCTCCTCAACACCCTCCATCCCAATCAGCCACCGAACAGTGGGGACTCTGCTGGGGGGGACTCGAAGCCCCTTCCTTCCCTCTGCCCCAGCTCTGCTCCGCGCTGCTGCCTGCTTACCCGCTTGCTGCATCCGCTGGGTCACACGGCAGCCACAGAGCCCCAGGCCGTGGACATGGCAGACCTCAGAGGCCCACGTGGTCAGGTGTCCCTGGGACCCCCGCTTAGGGATGTCTGACTTCTTAAACGTGGTGGCAGACACACACGGGTTTATGGTGTTATGTCTGTCTTGAAGATTTCACGTGAAAACTGTAAAGACTAAACCAGGCGAGCTCAGCCTTCCGGCTCCCTCCGGGGCTCTGAATCCTCGAGGCCTCTGCCTCTGGTTCCTCATCTCAGGCAGGTGACCGGTTCCCTCCTGCCAACCTCTCTGCTGCGGCGGGGACTTGTGTGGATTCTCCACACACCGGACTCCTTCTGGAAAGTTCTATCCCCAATTTTCATGTAGATGCAGTTTTCCTGACCACTTCCTGCTTACCATGCAGGTCGAGGCTTGCCTGTGAGAACCCGCAAGCTAGACCCCTAACTTCTCTCTCATATACCTCATACTTTTCCCTCAAACCACTTAATTTATCACTGCTCGCCTATGCAAAAGCTTACTATATATGATCAAAATATACAGTGCATATTTAAATTATTTAAAACATTACAATAAAAGACACAGGGCCATGAATCCCCTCAGAATACTCCCTCTCCCTTTGAGCACACTCATCCCACTCTTCCTGCCTCCTCCTGAAGCAGCTCTGGAAGTCCTCTTTTGCGAACGTCTTTATGAGGTGCAATTAAAAAAATATATACAATAAATGCTGCTGCCGAGCGCCGTCCAGCAGAAAGGCACACCTGTGTCCCTGATTCACTGCACCTGGCACCGTGTGACCTTCTGCTCTTCCCCAAGGTCAAAATGACCATGAAAGAGAAATGTTCTGAATGAGTCCAGGACATTGAGGCAGCGGAGACAGTGTGACTGAAGTCACTTAGGGAAGAGGGTTTCCAGAACTGCTTGAGGAAAAAGCATGATGGGATAAGTGTTTTCAAAGTGAGAGACACTTAGGGGCCGGGGATGTAGCTCAGCGGCACAAGCATCTGCCTGGCAAGCTTGAGGTCGTGAGTTCGATCCCAGGCACACACACAAGAAAAGTGAGAAGTGTCTGTGGGGTGGGTAAGTGGCAGTGTGTTTTTGCTGTAATAAAATTTTTTGTAATAACTTTAAATTTAAACATTTGTATTCTCTGCAGAGTATCTGCCAGCTGATCTGTGAGTTGAGTGAGTTCAAGGCCGGTGTCTGACCCCTAGCAGCTATGCAGTTAACAGTGACTAAGGGTGTGGTGGTGTTTGCCTGTGATCCTAGCTACTTCTGGGGCTGAGGCAGGAGGATCATGAGTCCAGCCCAACCTGGGTACCGTAGCAATTTATCCAGACCATTTCTCAAAATAAACAGTGCTGAGGATGTAGCTCAGTGGCACAGCACCCCTCGGCTCAATCCCCAGTACTAAAAACAAGTAACCGAACAAGCAAGTGCAGAGGGCGAGTGTAAGGCAGGGCTAGAAGCCACAGGGGGCAGTGGGTGGGGTGGTGTTGAAGGCACCATCGGGGCGTGGCTCCTGGCTCCTGGCTCCTGGCCCAGCAGGTCCGGCTTCCTAGAACCAGTCCATCGGAGGGCTGGACAGTGTTATCTAGTGGAAGCAAACGTGATCGCAGTGTGCTTTTGAGGCAGGAGGGAAGAGCGCTGCCTCAGTGCGCCCCGGGGCCTACTGCCCGGCTCTGGATGCTGGATCTGCCTCTGCCTCTGCCTCGTAGAAGCTGTGTGGCCTTGAGCAAGTTGCTGAACCTCTCTGTGCCGTGGGTTTCTTCTAAAATAGGAATGATGACAGTGTCCTCCTCTGAGGTCACCGCGATAGGAATCGATCGGCCTGAAGCACTCAGAGCAGCTCCGGTGGCTTCTCTGGTGGGGAGTGAGTGTTCTCTGCAGCGTCACAGCGCTGGCCGTGGGGGAGGGCTGCTGTGCAGTGGGACCGCAGGGCCAGGGGAAGGTGTGGGGGAGGGACAGGCTTCGCCGAGCACACACTGCGGCATGCACTTTGGGGACAATCGCATCCGACCCTTGGCACCACCTGCAGGTAGGCGTCGCTTTTGCAGTTGGAGAAACTGAGGCCAGGAAGAGTCCGCCAACCTGTTAAAGCCAGGCAGGCCCCAGCCCAGTGAAACTCTGTCACCCTGGGGCCATTGCCTTTGCTCAGTTACTCCCTCGTGCAGCGTTGGAGACATCAGCAGGACGAGGCGGGTGGCTGCGGGTGGGGGGCAGGGAGGACATCAGGGAAAGATTCGCCCCAGAGGGGGGCCCGCCCCTATTGATTTCCCGTGTATCCTCCGCACACTCCAATGCGGTGAGCTCTATTTTTAGCTTTACCTAGGGATGAGGCGTGCTGGACCAGAGAGGTGAAGGAATTCCCCGAAGGTCACACAGGAGGGAAGGGGTCGGGAGACGCTGAAGTTGAAGTTGTTACACTGGGAACGGGGAGATATGGGTGTCCCGAATTCCCAGAGAGGAGGGACCCAGGTCTCCCCAGGTGTGGGGAGCAGGACGGGGGCCTGCAGAAGGCCATGGGTAGGCGAGGGCAGTTTCCCCTGTGGTCAGCTCTGACCTTGGCTCCCCCTTCTCCTAGTGGTCCCACGAGTGAGGGGGAGTGGGGCCAATCGGACCAGGAACGTTTTCCCATGCAGCCAGGTGAGGCCTTCCATGGTGTTACCACCATGTGCGAACGAGGAAACTGAGGCCCAGGGCAGCGGTGCTCGTGCTGAGGCTGGGCAGAACTTGCTGTCCCGAGCACATGGCCACACCCAGTACAGTCTGCAGAATCCACCAGAAGCCGAGTAGCAGAGGAAGCTGGGCCAGCACGCGGTGTGGACCGGAAGGCAGAGAACCCAGGGCCGGGGGGGGTGGGGATGGGCAGGGCCCAGGGGACCAGGGTGTGCAGCTCACAGGCTGGGGGCCATGGCGAGCGTTGCCTGGAGCCGGCCAGACCTGAACGAGAGACCCGCTTTGCCCCTTTTTCCTTTTGAGTGTAGAGCCTCGGGCGTAGACAAGCACCCAGGCCCTGAGCCCCACACCTCGAAGTTTATTGTGAGACGAGCTCTCCATAGCCCGGCTGACCTCAAACTCGGGACCCTCCTGCCTCAGTCTCCTGCGTAGCTGCCCTCATAGGTATGTGTCACTGCACGTCTAGCGTTTTGTGCCGCCTGTACCCCAAACTCACAGCTGCAAGCCTGAGGTAGGGAAGCACGAGCACAGCCCGCCTGTGACTTCGAGGGATTCTTAATAAATACCACGCTCTGCGTGGCGTGGAGCCGGGCGTCCATCGAGCACGTGACTGCGTGCACTGGGCCCAGGGCTGAGCTATGCGATCTTGGGCCGTCACGCCCCCTCCCCTGTTGTCTCACCCCATCGTGGTGACCTCCACCCTCAGGCGCTCACGCAGCGCGCTGGCTGACAGTCCCCAAGTGAGGGCTCCCGCTAGCCTAGCGGCTGGCTGTGAGAGGGGCAGTGCTGCACCTGCAGCTCGCTGGTTACCTCCTCGGGCATCCACGACTGTGACATGCATGCCGCCTGGTGTGGGCTTTTACAGCAAGAGTTGTGACCGGATGTGACATTTAATGTCACAGAGCCCCCAGGAAAGCCCAGGAGGTGACAGGAGCTGGGTCCTTCCTCCTCTGGGCCCTCCTCTGTCTCCCTGACCTCAGGTGGGGGCAGGACAGTGTTGGTGCCCACGTCGACAGCCCTGTCACCTTCGTGTCCCCTTGGAGGCTGGAGATCCCTTCAGCAGCTGCTGGATCCCTGCGCCACCTCGGACACTGTCTCCTCTGAGCCTCTGTTTCTCTACTTGTCCAGTGAAGTCTTGTCTTGGGGCTCCCAGGTTTCAGATGTTTGCAGTCTGACAGCTGGCCAGTTGTTCCTTCCTCATCTTGCCAGGGAAGCATATTCGCTTTACCAGGCAGCCAGTGCCTCCCGGCCCCTCACTTCCTGGAAGCACCTTTGCCTCTGAAAGGGCCCCGGGATGCAGCCTTCAAATAAGCATGATCACTAGATAGCCAGGCACGGTAGCAACACTGTCATTGCAGCACCCTAGGAGGCTGAAGCAGGAAGACCGAAAGTTGCTAGCCTGGGCAACTTAGCAAATTAAGGAGACCTTGTCTCAAAACAAAACAAAACAAAACAGAAGGACGGTGACTCAAGCCAGGTGCTGCCTTTGGGGGCTTGGGAAGCTGGGGGTCACCTCACCAACGCCTCTGTTTCTACTGTTTCATGTCATTTCATGACCCTCAGCAAAAACCCACTTGGGACAAGCCCGGGAAGATAAGCAGGCCTAGGCCTGGAGGCGGCCCCAAGGCTAAAACGGGTAAGGACTTCTTGAGCTCAGGCTATAGGGCAGTGCAGAGGCCCTGGCCAACCAGCCTCCCTGGGCTGGGTCTCTCCATTCTGTCCCGCGCAAGCAAATGAAGCCAGACGCTGCCTCCCAGAAAGCTTAATGATGGGAAAAACACGGCCACCTGCACCAGCAGCCTCCCCCACCGCCACGGCGCTGAGGACAGAACCCAGGGCCTCACGCACACCGGGCCAGTGCCAGGCCACTGAGCCACACCCTAGCCCCACCTTTTGTTACAATCCAGGGCTAGGTACCTAGCTCAGCAGCATAGCACCTGCCTGCAAGTGCAGGGTCATGAGTTCAATTCCCCGTACCTGCCACCAAAAAATCAAGTCTCTGTAATCAGAGGAGGCGGCCCTGAGCTAATACCCCAAGAGCCCTCCTCTAGTCTGTGTCCCTCCTTTCTGGACCCTCCCTTGAGCCCCTGTGCCTTCTCCGGGAAGCCCTGTATGGCGCTGTCCTAGTGGGTGTCCGGGTGCTGTGTCCCCAGCCCACACGCAGGCAGGCGAGTCTCTCCTTAGGGACAGAGGGCGGGGTGAGCGTGCAGGACCTCGGGCTGCCCCCTCGTCACCGGACTCTGTCCCTAAGAGGGAGCAGAACAGTGCTGGGGAGGGGAGGCCGGGGAACGCATAGCCTTGGGGGATGGGCTGCTCAGCCCTCACCCTCACGGGCCCCTCAGAAGCCACAAAGGGCCAGTTGGGCTGCCCAGCACCAGCCGGTGCTGTCAAGCAGAGGGCTGGGGCCCCAGAACGCTGGGCTTGGCTCTGGCCATGGGCAGGGCCTCATCCAGCAAGGCAGAGCCACCAGCCCTGGTCCTCTGGCCCCCTCTGCTGCAGACATGTGGACAGCGGCCCGGGGCCAGTGTCCACGCCAGGAAGGAAACGGATGAGTCCCTTCTGTCCCCAGACATCCTGGGCCTCTGATGTGGAGAAAGGGCCTTGAACCTGGTGACCTCCACTTGTGGGTTGGACATGGAAGGGGACTAGTGACAGAGGACATCCCTGCACACTCAGGTTTGACCGGAAGGTGCACCGGACCTCCAGCCTCCTCGGGTCACCACTTGGAGCCGAAGCTGTGGGGCTCAGGGAGGTGGCAGAGAGTGTGTGGCACCTAAGTCAGGACCTCCAGGGGCCGGGTGGGGCTCGGTGGCAGGACACTTGCTTAGCATGCACGAGGCCCTGGGTTTTATCCTAAATGGTGACAAGTCAGGACCTGTAAAGAGCCAGTATCATGTTACAGCCACGTCCCACTGAGTCCTCGGGAGACTGGGCCAATGGTCCCATTCTCCAGATGGGGAAACAGAGGCTTGCGGGGGTCAATGACATGCCCAAGTCACTCGGGAGCCCCTGACCCACTGAGGCAGGGAAGGGGGAAGAAGCAGGGCCGGTTAGGGTGGCGGGGGGCTGGGATGCTGCGTCTCTGGGAAGAGGCAGGCTCCGGAGCTGTTGATCTCTAAATTATAGCGTTGGCGCACACCGGTTGCTGCGGCAACCGAGTTGTCCTGAAGAGGGAAGTGTATAAACATTGCCGCAGATGCACAATTAGATCAGGAAGAAGAATAGCACAGAAAATAGAAACTTTCAGCCTTATATAATTCTGGGCCAAAATGTTATCAGGGGCCCAGGCCCAGTCCTGGCCGTAGTGGCTCTGAGGGCTGAGGCAGCACGAACTCCGTCCCGGAACCCCTCGGGCAGGGAAAGTGGAGGCCGGGCCTGGCCTCCGTGGGCCAGCTGTGTGCCAGCACCCAGTGGGTGACAGGCCTCCTCCGCTCGAACAGCTGGGACTCTCACAGCCCGGGTCTGGGCGGGAAAGGCAAAGGCAGGCATGTGGGCAACCGCCTTTATCTCTTCGGGTCTCCCGAGAGAGGGAACTTGTATCCCCATTTTACAGATGAGAAACCTGGGCCCTGCGAGGTGCACTGGATTCTTACTGGAGGCAGGACAGGACTCTAGGGCTCGGGGCTCCAAGGAACAACGGGAGGAAAGTGTCTGAGACAGGAACTCAGACCTTTGCGGGACTGCAGGGCCTAGAGCTGTGCAGTGGGCTCTGTCCATGATGGAAATAGCTTGTATCTTCTATGTCTTTGCAGTAGGCGTTGGCCACTAGTGGTTCCCAGGCACATGAAATGCTAGTGCAAGTTAGGACCGGAAAAGCCAAGCATGGTGGTACATACCTGTGATTCCAAAACTCGGGAGGCTGAGGCAGGAGGATCTTGAGGTTGAGGCCAGCTTGGGCTACATGAGTGAGACTCTGGCGGGGGAGGTGCATGTTGAATTTTTGTTTAATTTTAATTAACTATAAAAATCCACGGGTGGTCAGTGGCTACTGCACGGGACAGCACAAGAGGATGTCTTGCCTCTGAGACACCCCAAAGTGCAGAGGCTGACCCCAGCGAGGTGAGCAGGGACAGCTGAGGGCCGTGGTGGGGAGGCGGCATCAAGACGGGCGTCAGGGAGCTTCCGGAACAGCAGGTAAAGGGAAGTTGGGAGAGCAGCTCTCAGGCGACCCTGGTCAGATGGCCCCAGCCCCAGAGCTGGGACGGTCAGATGCACGGGCTTGAGCCCTGTCTTCACGGCCGCACCGCCTGTCCCATGTCACCGGCCAGCACAGGGGAGGTCTTGGCTTACAACTTCCGCCTTCTCCTCCCACACGCAGGCGTGTCCCCTCCCTGCCAGCCAGCGCCTCACCTGTCCGGCTTGTCCTCCACAGGCCCTGTGTCTTCCCAGGTGACCACGCCGGCCTCAGGACATGCACGGGCACAGCCGCAACGGGCAGGCCCACGTGCCCCGGCGGAAACGCCGCAACCGCTTCGTCAAGAAGAACGGCCAGTGCAACGTGTACTTCGCCAACCTGAGCAACAAGTCCCAGCGCTACATGGCGGACATCTTCACCACCTGCGTGGACACGCGCTGGCGCTACATGCTCATGATCTTCTCGGCGGCCTTCCTCGTCTCCTGGCTCTTCTTCGGCCTCCTCTTCTGGTGCATCGCCTTCTTCCACGGTGACCTGGAGGCTGGTGCGGCAGTGCCGGCCACGGGGGGCCCAGTGGGCAATGGCGGGGCGGCCCCGGTGGCCCCCAAGCCCTGCATCATGCACGTGAACGGCTTCCTGGGCGCCTTCCTCTTCTCCGTGGAGACCCAGACGACCATCGGCTACGGCTTCCGGTGCGTGACAGAGGAGTGCCCGCTGGCCGTCATCGCCGTGGTGGTCCAGTCCATCGTGGGCTGCGTCATCGACTCCTTCATGATCGGCACCATCATGGCCAAGATGGCCCGGCCCAAGAAGCGCGCGCAGACACTGCTGTTCAGCCACCACGCGGTCATCTCGGTGCGGGATGGCAAGCTCTGCCTGATGTGGCGCGTGGGGAACCTGCGCAAGAGCCACATCGTGGAGGCCCACGTGCGCGCGCAGCTCATCAAGCCTTACATGACCCAGGAGGGCGAGTACCTGCCGCTGGACCAGCGGGACCTCAACGTGGGCTACGACATCGGCCTGGACCGCATCTTCCTGGTGTCGCCCATCATCATCGTCCACGAGATAGACGAGGACAGCCCGCTCTACGGCATGGGCAAGGAGGAGCTGGAGTCGGAGGACTTCGAGATCGTGGTCATCCTGGAGGGCATGGTGGAGGCCACGGCCATGACCACCCAGGCGCGCAGCTCCTACCTAGCCAGCGAGATCCTGTGGGGCCACCGCTTCGAGCCCGTGGTCTTCGAGGAGAAGAGCCACTACAAGGTGGACTACTCGCGCTTCCACAAGACCTACGAGGTGGCCGGCACGCCCTGCTGCTCCGCCCGGGAGCTGCAGGAGAGCAAGATCACCGTGCTGCCCGCCCCGCCACCTCCGCCCAGTGCCTTCTGCTACGAGAACGAGCTGGCCCTCATGAGCCAGGAGGAAGAGGAGATGGAGGAGGAGGCGGCCGCGGCTGCCGTGGCCGCTGGCCTGGGCCTGGAGGCGGGCTCCAAGGAGGAGGCGGGCATCATCCGGATGCTGGAGTTCGGCAGCCACCTGGACCTGGAGCGCATGCAGGCCACCCTCCCGCTGGACAATATCTCCTACCGCAGGGAGTCCGCCATCTGACCTCCAGGCCCTGCCGCCCGCCTCCCGCTGCTGGCCCAGCCCCTGCTGGGCCGGGAAGCCAGGATGCCTCTCCCACACTCAGGACAGAGCTGACTTAGCTCCATGGACCTCCTGGAGGAAGGTGGGGGTGTCCAAGACTGGGGGACACTTCCTGCCGACCGCAGAGCCCAGGCCTGGGAAGAGCCCAGGGACTCACTCGGTCCAAGCTCCAGCCCTTACCCGCCAGTGGCTGTGGCCCCCGCACCTTCCACCCTTTCCCCACTGCCCCTTCAAGGCCGTGCCCACCCCCGTGCCCTCCAAACTTGGGGAAGGTGGCTGGACTGCTGGGGAGTGGGCATCTTGGGGTTCCGGGAGGGCAGAGGGTGGGCCCGGGAGGGGGAGGGGCGCGTTTCTCTTGCATGACTATGGCCTAGTGCCTTCATGACTTTCTTTTGTAAATATCTACAACCGGAGTGAGCTAGAGACGCCAGATCCACCTCCGCCAGTTTTACCTGCAGGACAAGGGGCTGTCGTCCCTCTCTGCCCCCCCACGCCCAGCCCCTTCCCCTGCCCAGCTGGCTGTCCCCAGAGCCCCTTCAAAACCAAAGTGTGGCCCCCTGGATGGTGTCAGGTTTGGGTGCAGACGCGGAACCCCGAGAGGCAGGCTGAGGACCTGGCCCCCTCCTCCCTTGGTCCTCCGGGTCCCGCTGGCCCAACTCAGACTGCTAATGGAGTTTGTAACGATCTATTTTTAATAAAGTATATGGTCCGATAGGCCTGAGCTGGCCGAGGGGGAGAGAGGGAGTGCCAGTGCACACGTGTGTCCGTGCATGTCCCCCTCTAAGACGCGAGACCTTCGGGGGGTCGCGGCACCTGCCATTGTCCTCCCAGGGTCAGTGGAGGGATCCTGAGGGGCATCGAAGAACCCGGGCCTGAGGCGAAGCTCTGGAGAGGTGGAAAGGGCTCCCTGACGTGCACAGTCACGCCCACGCACACACACATGCCCGCACGCACACGTGTGACGAGTCTGGCTGCAGGACTGGGTGCCAGGAAGGCTTCCAGGAGCCAGTGGGAAGCTGCCACATTGTGGGGGCCCCCGAAAACTCAGGTACCCGTGAGTCACTCTCCCTGGGCTCCCGGCCCGGCTTCTCCCGCGTGCTCTCCAACAGCCGTACCGGTGCCAGGCCAGCCGGAGTAAAATCCAAGGCGACCTCGCCCACACACTGCCGGGGGCCTGGAGTGGAGGCAGAAGCCACTAGGTCTCAGAGGCCTGGACTTGAACTTGTATAATGTCATTTCCAGGGCGTCCCACTGGGCCTCCAGGTCACCCAGCCAACCAAGGAGCGCAGGGTGGGAAATGAGACTCCACCTCCTGAGAGGGACGTCAAGTCACTGTTGCAGGGGGAAGGAAGGGTGGCCATGCTAGGCGGTCTATTTCGGGTCCCTCGAGAGTCTGCAGCTGCCTTCAGCTCCTGCGCTATTCCACCACCAGCTGCGTGCACAGTACTTGGACTGCGGGGACGCAGGAGGCCTCCTCCCTGGGCCCAGGGAATGTTCCAGCCAAGGCACCAGCTACCTCGGGCTATGTACCAGGCTCACCCACTGGGAAGTGCTGTGGGCGGCTGTGGGAATGGCCAGCTCCCACCAGCCCTGGCAGCGAGCTGCTGTGGAGGAAACTCTGGGCATCCGTGAGCTTTAGCAGTTTAACAAGGAAGCCCAAGGCCTCTTTCCGTGGGGGAGAGAGGCTCCCTGGGATCCAGGGTGACACCTGTCACAGCCCTCAGTTCAGTTTTCTTCCAGCTCTGAGAGCCCCATCTCCTCCTCTCCTGCCTACTTCCTTCCCCAGGTTGCCCTGGGCAACCAGGAGTGACCAGGGACTCATGCACAGTTGACACACACACTCCCAGGGGGAGGCCAGGCCACAGGACCAGTGGGTCACACAGAAGGCTGGTGCTAGGAGGAGCAGCCAGGGACATCTGAGGGCCTCTCCCTCCCAAAGGTCTTCTGTCACCCGTTTGCCTCTTGCTCGGACACTTGGGATAATTGCTGCTCTGAGGTGGCCTGTCTCTCTGGTCACAGCAAGGTGACCCCCAAAGCCAGGATGTTCTGGCTGGAGTGGCAAAGAGGAGAGACAGTGTGGGATGGGGTGGTGGTGCAAGTGACAGAGAGAGAGGGAAAGGGGGGCTGCGGGAGGCTCCTGGTGCAGGGGGCCGAGGCCTCTGCAAACTTGCACTGGCTCCTGCTCCCCAGGGCTCAGCTCTGCTCCTGCTGACTCACCTTCCTCTCCCACCTGCTCTGTCACCGTCACCGCCTCCCACCTGCCTCCGCGTGCTCACTTGCTCCTGCAGCTCTGCATCCTCCCTGCAAGCCGGCTCCCGGCGGGCCAGTGGCTGCCTCTGGGGGTGGTGGGAGCTCAGGTCCCCTGGCCCCTGTCATGCACTTGGGCACACCAACTTTGCAGGGCCTGGAGTCGCCACCCTGCTCCTCCTCCCCAGCCTCACTGCAGCTCCCTGCAGAGCTAGGGCAGGAGGACCCCACGCCACCTGCCACTTCAGGCCTCCCCCCTGCAGCCACAACCCCAGGTAGGCGGCTGAAGGAGCAGGAAAGGGGAGGAAGGGGCTGGAAGCCTCCCCTCTGCACCCGGGATCTGGTTTGGCCGCCTGAACCCCCATCGGGGTACAGTCATCGCAGATTTGCCCCGTACTCTCCCAGCGGCCTTCCACTGTCCTCCTCCTGGCACAGGGCCAGCTGTGGACTTAGAAGAGCACATGGTTGGATGGAAACATGGGTTCCTTGTCCAAAAATTCAAGAAGATGCTAAAAAACATCAAAGGCACTAAAATATAAAACGTTTCTCTTTCTTACAATTTCCTCCTCTGCTGGTGCACATGGGTGGTATCGCCGACATCTGCTTGCAGAACACAAGTTCAAAGATAAAACTAAGAAGTTCAGCTGGGTATAGTGGTGCATGCCTGTAATTCCCGCACTCAGGAGGCTGAGGCAGGAGGATCCCTGCAAGTTCCATACTAGTCTGGGCTACAAAGTGAGCTCGAGGCCAGCCTGAACTGCATAGTGAGACCCTGTCTGACAATAAAAAACCTAAGATGCTCAAGACAGCCGGGTATGGACGTGTGCACCTAGAATCCTAGCTCCTCAGGGGCCGAGGCAGGAGGATGCAGTCGGGGAACCTAGAGAGATGGCTAGGATTGTCTCCTATCTTTCAGAAGATGCCAGGAAGTCTTGGGGACAGGGTGGGGCAGGACAAACAGGCACTTGGCAAAGTCAGCTGAGTCCCTCCTTGCCCCTTCCCTTGAACACCTACAGCCCCAGGCCACCCTCTGTCCATTTTCTGCCTGTCCCCATTGGCCTGGGTCCCAGTGGGCTCTGGACGTGAGTCCCATCGCCTTGGGTCTGCACGCTGCCCGGAAGTGACCCTTGGAGGTCCCAGGGAGGTTCTCATTCACCCCCCGGGGGCCCTGCCCTGGGGAGCAGCCAGGGCTCCGCCATCACGCCATCACCGTTGCATGGCTGTCCACCAGGGCTGCGGGTACCATGGCAACAGGACAGGTAGGCCAGGCCCCTGTGGGAGGGAGGCAGTCAGTAGCTTTCTCCCTGTGAGGGAAGCCGAGGGGACCTCACAGGCACCCGGGAGCAGCGGCAGAGCCTTCTCCAGAGCCAGGCCCCTGACCCCTCACCAAGGTCCCCTCCTGCGCTGGCCCCAGCCGATCCTGAGGCTCCCTGCCAAGCAGAGGGAGGTCAGCTCCGACCCCTCGCCACCTCCTTGCCCTGTCCCAGGCCCGTCCCCCCCTTCCCTCTGCTCAACACCTGGGTGAGGGGACTGCAGAGGGAGAGATGACCGTGCCACGAAGGTGGAGCTGGTGACAGAGAAGTTGGGAGAGAAGATGGAGACACGGACAGAGGTGAAGAGAGACTGCGGTGCAGCCGGGCAGTGAAGGGACAGAGCACAGCGGGGCTGAGGACTGAGCTCTCTCTCGGGAAGAGGACGGAGGCTGTGGGGCACCGCGGGCGGGCGGAGCTGGACCCAGAGCACTGTGGGAAGTCAGGCTCCTGCTGAGGCCTGGCCAGGGCTAGAGCAGGAAGCCACCAAAACCCAAGTTGGAGAGGGAGAAAATCCAGGCCAGAGGGACTGAGAAGCTGGGGACACACACACACACCTTGTGTGTGGAAGAGGACAGGCCCCTGCCTGGCCAGCTTAGTGGCTCTGTGACCTGACCCTGTCCCCTCTTCTCTGGGAGATGGGGGGTGAGGTTGACGTCCTGCGCAGTAGACACAGGCAGAAATTCTGACCTCTCTGTGAGGTCTCCCTGGGGACCCCGCCCCACTGCACCCCTCCTGCACCCACTGCACCCTCTCCTGGGTCTTTAACCCCTCACTGGCGACAGTGAGATGCCCACACCCTCCAGCTACAGAGCCCCTGGGCCTTTTGTTTTTGGTTTTGGTTTTTGCTAAGTTGTCCAGGCTGGCCTGGAACTCATGATCCTCCTGCCTCAGCCTCCTGTGTGCTGGATTCCAGGCATGGGCTGCCCCACCGGGCTCCGACACTGATTTCTCATCAGGATCTTCAAGCCTAGCTGCAGCAGTGTGGCTGATGGGAGAGGGAGGCCGGGGAGAGGCTGCAGGGGGCGCTGAGGGGCCAGGCCACCCTGAGCAGCTGGCCAGATGAGCAGGTGAGGCTGTCAGGTGAAGAGCGCAGGCCCTTCCTGCAGGCCGGGAGCAGAGGACTGAGTGATGGAAGTGGGGTGCATGGGGGCCGGGAGTGGGCGGGGCAGAAGCAACAGCCCGAATGTGGCCAGGTCTCCCCAACACCTTCACCCCTGTCCAGACCTCGGGACCCTGAAGGTCTGGAGGAGCCAGAGGGAGCAGGAGGGGCAGCCTTCCGGGCTTGGGAGTCAGGAGGTCCTGGAAGTGCCAGGCGAGCCTTGGTGGGGGGACGTGGGGGACAATTAGTGCCCAGAGAGCAGAAGGGGCAGAGGGGTTCCAGCACTTTCTGGGACCCAGACAAGAGTAGGGATCTGGACGTCCCCCTCCCCCAAAGCCTCCCGTGTGAGAGGCCCAGGCGCTGCCTGTGGCCCTGGTGGGTGACTGCAGTGTTCAGGAGCTGGGGACCAACAGGAAGTCAGTGACCCCGCACCCTGCGTGTCCCAGGCCCTCCACAGTAGCGGCTTTGACTGCATTAGCTGAGGTGTCCCCTGCTGCTGCAGCAGTCAGCAAGACCCCACTCGCCCCTCCTCGGGGAGGCCCACCCCAGAGGGGCGGCTTCTAAGATTTCCCTGGCCTCCACTGGCCCCTGGGGTCCCAGGGTCACCAAGGTCCTAGGGCCTCGGTACCACAGCGCCACCCCGTGGCGGCCTTGGGGGCTGCCGGCTGCCCATTTTACAGGCACACAGATGGAGGCTCTGAGACCAAAAGCATCCCCCCACCCTGCTCCGTACTAGGATTGAACTCAGCTGCTGAGCCAACTCCCCGGACCTTCTTATATATTTATTTTTTTTTATTTTGAGACAGGGCTTCACTAAATTGATAAGTTGCCCAGGCTAGGCTTGAACTTGCCACCCTCCTGCCTCAGCCTCCCAGAGTACTGTGATTACAGGTGCGCGGCATCTTTTCGGGCTGTGAAAGAGCTTTGGAGGCCTCGAGGTGTTGGAATGGAGTTGGAAGCTGGGATTAGAACCTGCCTGTGCCTTTGTCTTGGTGTTTTGTTTGTGACACAGCCCTGTTTTGTCTTTTTTTTGTATCATTCCTATGAAAAGTCAATTGACACAGAAGAGTGATTTCTATAGCTCACGTGGTTCTCCAGAACATTGCTGGACTGGGCTCACCTGGGCTGCCTGCATCCTGATGGGTTGTGGCCAAAACCTGGGATTTGGACTGTCTTCTGGCCCGGTGTGGTGACACACAACTGTAATCCCAGCACTTAGGAGGCTGAGGCAGGAAAATTGCTATGAGTTCAAGGCCAGCGTGAACTATCTAGTGAGAATCTGTTTCAAAAAAAAAAAAAAGGCTGGCTGATAGATATCTAAGAGTTCTTTTTTCTTCTCTTATTTCTTCTCTCTCTCTCTCTCTCTCTCTCTCTCTTTTTGGAGACACAGTCCCACTAAGTAGCCCAGGTTGGCCTTGAACCCACAGTGAGCCTCCTGCTTCAGCCTCCTGTGTGCTGAGATTACAGGTACGCACCACCACACCTGGCTAACGGGTTCATTTTATACTATTCCATACTTTTGAGTGTGCTTATAAGTTTCCGTAATAAAAATACTTTTTCAAAATGTATATTCCTATGGCTGCGTATTCTTTCCACAAAATATTGGGTTTCATTTTGATCTTTTCATGTATGTATATAAGCTATTTTGACCCTACCTCTTCCTTCCCTTACCTTCCTTCTCCCCACACTCCTAAGACAAATATTTTTGAAACAAGAAACTGAATCACCTCTTACTAAAGCCAACTGATAATCTGGAAGTGATTTGACTCACATACAGTGAGGGGGAGGCGACCAACTGTCCTTCTTTGCCTGGAAATAGATCAAAATTGAAAGATTTGTCATGATATTAATGTCAAACAAACTAGGCTGCAAGGCAAAAGCATTCTTAGCAACAAAGACAGAGCACCGAGTTCCTGGAAGACATGAAACAATTCCAAACTCGTACACACCTAATAACATTACTCCGAAATATATAAAGCAAGACAAGAAGAAATGAAGAAGTCCCCTGACGCACTCAAGAGACTTCATCACAACCTTCCAGGGACTGACACACCCAGAAGATGAAGGAGTCTCCAAGGATAGGGACGATATAAACAAACAGATTCTCAGTGTTATTAGTAATCCGGGAAATGCAAATCGGGGCTGTAACGAGGTGGGGATTCTCCTCCCACCAGCTTGGCGGGGACTCTGCACGGTGCCGGATTTGGCGAGGATGTGGATCAGTGGGGGCTCTCATCCATTTCGGGTGGGAGTGCAGCCTGGTTCTGGCTCCTTGGAAAATAAAGTCGGATGTGTTGCACACATGATAATTTAGCAATTTGCATCCTCAAGTTATTATGATCCCACTAGGCAGGAGGCTGAGGCAGGAGAATCACCCTAAGTAGTATGTAGCCTGCGCTACATAGAGTTCAGGCCGTACTGAACTATGTAGTGAGGCTCACAAAGGAATGCATAAATAGATAAATAATGGTCGGTCTTTTGCATGCATACCTTATGTTAAAAAGGTACATCAGTATATTCGTGCATATCATATCTGTGTCTAAATGCATAAAGGTCTGGAAGGAAACTATTCCCGGTGGCTGTTCCTAGACAGAGTTATTGGAAAAACAGGGTAAAAAAGAGAAAACTCGTATTTTTTCAAATACTTTGGATTGTTGGATTTCTCTGTGTGTGTGTGTGTGTGTGTGTGTGTGTGTGCGCACTGGAATAGAACTCGGACGTGCTCTATCACTGAGCTACACTCCTGTTCATATTTACGTGTTCTGGGTTTATTTTGAGACAGGGTCTTGCTATGTAGCCCAGGCTGACTTTGAACTCACGGTGATCCTCCTGCCTCAGCCTCCAAATTCTGGGATTATAGGCATGTGCCACCATGCCTGGCTTATTTTTTTATTTTGAGACAGGATCTTGCTAAATTGCCCAGGCTGGCCTTGAATTTCCAACCCTCCTTCTTCAGCCTCCTGAGTAGCTGGGAATGGAGGCATGTACCACCACACCTGGCTGGGCTGTTTGTCTGCAAGTGTGTCTGACTTGGGTAATTTTAAAGACCTAATTAAAGCAAGCGAAGCAAAACAAAACTCAAATAGCACTGGCTTGAAATGAATGGAAACGGTAGATATTTTAGGAGCAGAGAGCAGGCCAGAAGGGGTGCCACTCTCTGGGAGCCAGGTGACCTCCCTGAAGTTGTCTCTGGGGTGAGGTCTGAGGGGTCACGGGGTACCCAGCAGGATGAGATGGGCGGGGCCGGTGCACAGGAAGGATCCATATGCCGGGGCCTGGGTGGGGGGTTTCGGCTGTGGAGCCCAGGCCAAGGGACCAGAGTTTACCTGAAGCTAGGCAGTGGGCAGGTAGGGTCCACTGAGACCACCCAGGTCTGGGTGGGGTTTGGGGAGCTTGGCTCAGGATTCTGCAAAAGAGAGGCCAAGAGCTACTGCTCATAGAGAACTAAAGGAGTCATGCAAATATATGCAAAAATCATGCAAATAATTCAGGCTGCTTGGCCGCTGGGAAGAAGACCCAGCTGGTGATTTTGTTCCCCAAGTGTGGTCCAGGGCCACCTGCGTGTGACAGTCACCTGGTAGCTCATCCTGGTTCCTGCCACCCCCAGACCTGCTGCTTCCATCCGTAGGCTCCAGTTGAGAGCGCCCAGGTGATTATTTACTTCCGCGTTCGCTCCCTGGACACGCACGTGGGCACGCGTGATAATTATAGCGCATCGGAATCTACACACTTCAGAAGGCCAGTGTAAACAGGCAGGCAGGAAGCGAGCCGTCCTCCTCCGCAGGCTCCAGCCCACGCGGAGGTTCCGGGTCCTGCGCACCCTGCTGGAAGCCCACTGTCCACCCCAGGACTCCAGCTCTGATCTTGCAGACCCCAGCATCTTAGTCACGGGATGACGTCCTCAGGTGCCCAGGCTGTCACTTCTTGTTTTTGTTCCCTCGCTCAGACTTCACTAGGACCTGCTGAATGCTAGGACTGTGCAGGCACAAGGGACACTGCCTGCTGGTTAGATCTGTGCTGGCCAGCTCAGTGAGACGCCCCTCTGTCTCCCTATTTCTGTCGGGTGGGGGCTGCTACTCAGGGGCGCAATGCTGTAAGCTGAAGTCTCACCCAAGAATGGGGCCTGAGTAGGAATTTCCTTGGTAAGTGCCGGTTACTGGCCAGGCTGGTGGCACAAACCGGCACTCAGTGCAAAGGCACTGGGTTCAGCCCTCACTACTCAATCAATAGTTAAATAAAGAAATAGATAAATACCTGTTTGTTTCCTCTTCCAATAAACTAACCAGGTCTCGAATCTTCTATGCTTTGAAAGCGAATCTGAGCTTCTCCAACCCACAGGCTAGGGTGCAGCTCCGTGGCAGCGCAGCTGCCTGGCGTGCACGAGGCCTGGGTTCAAGACCCAGCTCGGCAAGAAAATACAGCCCAGGGTATGTATGGTGGCTCCCACCTGTAATCCCAGCAATGGGGAGGCTGAGGCAGGAAGATCCCTGGGAGTTTGAGGCCAGCCTGGACTGGCCTTGCAAGACCCTGTCAATAATAATAATAATAATAATAATAATAATAATAATAATACAAACGGCCTAGGAATGAATCGTCACACCCCTCGTGCAGGGGCGCTGAGTGTTAGTGCCAATCTCCCACTGAGAAGAGCGAGGCCGAGGCAAGGGACCTGCTGGAGACCCACGGCTACAGGGCGCCTGGATCCCCTCCGTTGGAACACGGCGCTCGCCCTGACCCAGGTCCCCAAGGCAGGACACCCCCGCATCTAGGAGCACCTGTCGGAAGCGAGCCAGGCTCCACCCTTGCAGGTGCGCGCGCCTGGGGCGTGAACAACCTGCAGCGCACAGGTCCCTGCACCATGCAGTACCCTCGGTGGCCACACGGGGGCAGCAGGCGAGCGTGGCCGAGGGCCGCGGCCGGCAGCCGGCAGGGAGGGGCCGGCTCCCCCACCCCCCAGACGCAGTTTCTCCATTTGTCACATGGATTAGGCTGCCTGCAAGGTGCCTCCTTCACTCTCGTCAGGGAGAGTAGCGGAGCCCCCAAGGCAGACGAAGACGGTGAGCGTCAGAGGGCCAGAGGCAGACCTGGGACTCGAACCTGCCTCGAACCTGCTTCTCTTAGCCTGTCTACACTGCTGGGCCGCCTTTACCGTGCCGGTGGATGCCTGCTGAGTCCCGCCCTGGCCTGGCCCCAGCCTGCACTGCTTGCCTCTCTGGGGTGCTCCTGCCAGGACCGGGCACACCACTCGAGGAGAAGCAGTCATGGTCTCTCGTGAGCTGCTTCCCTCCCAGAGGGTGGTGGAGAGAGTGGGCTTCTGTGCCTCAGTTTCCCCAGCCCTCCCACCCACAGCACAAAAAGAACAACAGGTCAGGCATGGCAGTTCACACCTGTAATCCCAGTGTTTGGGAGGCTGAGGCAGGAGGATCACCACGAGTTCAAGGCCAACCAGAGCTACATAATGAGTTCAAGTCTATCCTGGAATATAGAGCAAGGCCCTAGCTCAAAAAATAATTTTTTTTTTTTTTTTTGGTACTGGGGATCAAACTCACGACCTGGTGCTTGCCAAGCAGACGCTTAAGCCCCTGAGCTAAATCCCCAGCCCCCAAAAAATAAATTTTAAAAAACAAGCACAATACAAGAAGGCCCTTGCAGCCTACCCAAAGAGAGGTTGTAGGGCTGGTCTTGGGGACGGCATGGGGCCGCACCTGTAGCCTGCTCGACAAGACTGAGGCTGAGAAACCCCCCAGTTACTGGGACCTGGGGTCACCTGGGCTGGGAGCTGGGGGCATCCCAGCCAGCCTTCCAGGAGCCCAGGTTTGGAGAAGCAGGAGGGAGTCAGATTAGGCGTGGTGGTGCACGTCTGTAATCCCAGCACTGGGGAGGCTGAGGCAGGAGGATTGCCTTAAGTTCCAGACCAGCCAGGGCTACACGGTGAGTTCAAAGCCAGGTTGTACTACGTAGCAAGATCTTGTCTCCAAAGAAAAAGGAGGAGGAGAAGAGGGAGGAGGAAGGAGTGAGACAGGTCACCAGGGCCAGGCAAGACCATCAAGGGCTTTAGAGGGGTAGAGGACGGGAGCCAGAGCACCACACTGAGCACCTCAACCCTCACCCACCGCCTTGGCAGACGTGGGCAGACCTGATCCTGGCCTCCGGTGCTGCCTGGGCAGACAGGCCTGAGGCAGAGAGCCGAGATTCCTCCTGCCCTGTATCACCACCCATCCATCACCATCCTCACCACGGGCTTTGGAGAAATTCCAAGAATGTCCTGCTCCGGCCCGACCCTGCTCTCGGCAGAGGCGTGGGCCGGGACAAGCCAACACAGCATCCTGCCGGGCTGGGCCCTGGGCTAGGGTGGGAGTGGTGAGGCCAGTGCTGTTCACGACCTGACTCCCAGAGGTGCCGCTGGAAGCCACAGCCTGTCTGTGGCTCCACTATGTGCAACATTGCTGGTGGCCAAAGTCACTGGACACGGTAGAATGGTGGTTCCTGGGGTGCGGTAGGGAGTTATGGATTTGAGTTTCGGTTTTTCTCCAGCCCTTTTTATTTTTTATTTTGAGATAGGGCCTCACTAAAGTATGCAGGCTGACCTTGAACCTGAGATCCTCCTGTCTCAGCCTCCCGAGAGAGTAGCTGGGTCACAGGTGTATGCTACCCAGCCAGGAGTGTTTGATGGATGCAGGGGGTCAGTCTGGGGTGAAAAAGTTCCTGAGACAGGTGGCAGTGAGGGCTGAACACACATGTGAATGTCCCCAATGTGCCTGCCCCTCCGAAATGGTGACGATGGTAAATTTTAAGTGATCCCTACTTTATCACAATTTTAAGAATTATTTCTATGTAAACAACTAAAAAGAAAGAAGCCCAACACTAGGAGGCTGAGGCAGGAGGCTTGCTGTGAGTTCTAGATCACAGTAAATTCAAGGTCAGCCTAGTGTACATAATGAGGCCCTGTCTTGAAAATTAAAAAAAAATTTTTTTAAACCCCAAAATATCAAAAAATAAATAGATCTCCAGGTCCTGCCGAGCCAGCCTGTGTCTGGAGCTCTGGGTTCCCACCCTGCCCCAAATTTGCTACATGGCCAGGGGTAAATGTCTCCCCTCCTTGAGCTTCAGTGACAACCTTCGAGGAACCGGGGCCTCGGGGCCACCATACCTGGGATGAGCTCAGAACGGGCCAGGGCATCGTCCCCCGGCAGAGTGCTGGGACAGCCTCACTCACCGCCCCCACAGGCGCCCCGCCTGCCGCATGCCAGGGAGGGACCAGGGCTCTGTCACCTGCTCCTGTCACCACCTCTGTCACCCCACCTCTCAGCACCCAGGGTTTCAAGGAATTCCCTCTCTGGAGGGCGCCTCTGCGGGGCCCATCAGGGCTGGTGAGCTGGACAGGAAGAGCTCTGCTGACTCGGTGCTCTGTCCTCGGGTGGACTGCGTGTCCCAAGGGGCTGAGTCCCTGTCACGTCCTCCTCCCTGTATGGTGCCTCTCACCTCCTGGGATTGCGGGATCCTCCACCCTGTCCAGTGCCGGGGGCCTCCCCCTTCCTGTGCACCACCTGGGTGACCTTGGCCCGGTGACCCTGACCCTCTCTCAGTAAAGAGCAAAGAGGACCTCCGCCTTGCACAGACACTCCAAGGACCGGGACAGGTTGGTGTCACAGGCCCCAGCAGAAGCCAGGTCAGTCCAGCCGGATTCACTCGCAGCCTGGCCTGCACCCCTGCTCGGGCCCCAGGCCTCTGCCAGGCACTGGGCCTTGGGTGACCCTGTCCCCAAAGATCTGGGAGCTTCACACAGCCACTAACTTTGCCCCAGAGCTGGCTCAAGTGTTCTCTCCAATGCAGACATGGAAAGTGGGTCCCTAACCCCAGCTACCCTTCCTCGACTGCTCTTTATATCAGCTCAGCTTTTCTTTCCCTCTTTATAAAGCCTAATTTAGGCGAACAATGGCCCTTTTGGTCCAATGACCGAGTTTGGGGCAGAGAAGGCAACGCCAGCAAGGTGAGAAATCGGCTGCTCCTGCCGGCTGGGGGTGACCAGGCAGTGCCAGGGTGCCTGCCAGACAGTGAATAGGAGCCGCATACTGGTGCTCAGGATGCCATCCTCTCCTCTGAGCCTCAGTTTCCTCATCTGAAAAATGGGGAGGCAGCAATGAGAGTCCATCCAGGAAAGCAACTCCCGCAGGCTACCAGCAGGCCCCGCCCTCGCCCTCAGCCCCCTCCGCCACCAGGCCTGGCCTTGTTTCTGTTTTTCCTTCCTTCTTTCTTTCTTTCTTTCTTTCTCTCTCTCTCTCTCTCTCTCTCTCTTTCTTTCGAGACAGTGTCTCACTATGTAATCCAGGCTGGCCTCGAACACACAGGCTCTCCTCCTGCCTCAGCCTCCCAAGTGTTGCCTCCTCCTGGGAGACCGCTGTTGCTCCTGGGCCCCCCACACTTTCTGCCCTTCTGCTGACACAGGTAAGAGTGCCCCGCTGCTTCCCGCCAGCTCTGAGGATTCTGCCCTCCTAAGAACTCAGCAGGGACAGGGCAGGAGGGCTGCAGCCGTGCAGGGGTTGTGGGTGGGGACAGCTTCCGGTGCGGCTGGGACTGGCGAGCCATCCCTGGTGGCAGGCAGGGCCACCAGTGTCAAGTGCTTGTGGCTCCCAGGAGTTAAGTCAGGGTTTCCTTGTTACGAGGCGAGCAGAGCGGAGTCCCGTCCCTGTCAGGAGGTGATACCAGGTGACATCTCCAGGGTGTGCACTGGGAGCCACGCGTGGCAGGGGAGGGGGCCTCGCCCACACCTACTTGGACCCATGTTGCTTGATGGTGCGGGTCACAGAGAACAGCAAAAAGGGGGTCCTGGGGGTGCAGCTCCCCGCAGGGTGAGAAAGGAGGGGCAGAAACCTGGGGTGCCGCCCCGGCTTTTTGGCTCAAATCACAGCAAACTCCCCTGGACTGAGTCTCCTGCACGGCAGCTCCTGTGGCTCTTCCTCTGTGGGCGCAGATCATTCTCACTGGGGTCACTGCCCCGTCACTGTCCACATGAAGGACGCTCTGCTCCCCATGGCCCTCGGCACAGATCGCGCCCTCCCGTGTGGGGAGAATTTTGAAGTTTTGGACCCAAAGAAACGTTCTGTTGTCATTGCGATAGATGTAGCGTGGTCCTCCTGGGGACTGCGCCCACTTCAGCACTGCTGAAATACTTTAAGAGCTGGACCTGGTGTTGTACACCTGTGACCCTAGTATCCCGGGAGGCTGAGGCAGGAGGGTTGCAAATTTTAGTCCAACTTGAACAACTTAGCAACTTGCTGAGACCCTGTCTCAAAATCAATAAAAAAAATTAATGGGTGGGAGGAGGATGGGCCAGGAATGAAGCTGGGGGAGGTGACCCACACCTGTGATCCCAGCACTCGGGAGGCTGAGGCAGGAGGGTCATTGTGAGTTCGAGGTCAGCCTGGGCTATGTGGTGAGTTCAAGGCCATGGAGCACTGGCCCTCAGACTCCCCATCCAATGTGCTATGAACCTCCCTCTGTAATGAGGTACGTGCACCCTAAAATGTTAAAGCCTGTTGCTTCTTCTCCTGCCTGCCAGCCCCAGGACAGACAGAGAGGGTGCCGGGGTGAGGAGTGGGGGCCTTGGCCACAGCCCAGACATACCTCGGACCTACCCACATGGTGGCTCCATCCCTCTGCCTGTTCTCTCCAGGGTGAACTCCTACACATACGTGGAGGCCTAGCACAGTGCTGCCTCCTCCAGGGAGACCTCCATGACTCCCATGGCCTCTTAGGGCTCTGAGTGTCTTGTCTATGTCCATATGTACCAAAGGAAGACTTCCTGCCTTCAATCACTGAATAAATGACTTATGAAAGTCCCAGGTCCCCTTACATTTGGCTTTTTGTTTTATGTGAGAGAGGGTCTCGCTGTGTAGTCCAGGCTGGCCTTGAACTCACTGTTAGCCCAGGCTGGCCTCAAACTCACAGCAATCCTGCTGCCTCAGCCGCAGGTCTCTTAACGTTGGGACTCAGTTTCTTCATTTGAAAAGGATGATCAAATGGATAAAAAAAGATGTGGTATTTTTATACAATGGAGCAGTACTCAGCCATAAAGAAGGATCAACTGGAGACTTTTATAGGTAAATGGATGCAACTTGAGACCATACTCACAAGTGAGATAAATAAGACCCACATGTGTAAATCATATTGTGAGAAGCTGAAAGAAATAACATATGTATATACATATATAAAAAAGATAGTTAAGATAGCTATACTACTGATTTCTCTGAGGTCACTGCAGAGAAAGATTTTTGCTAGCGTTGTTTGGACAGTTGAATGCAGATGTCTTGTGCTCTGGGGGTCTGTGATTTGGGGATGACAGTGCGAAATGTATGTACCATTGTTGTCCCCTAATTAACAGGTTTTGAAATTTTGTTTTAGTTTTTCTCCCTCTTCTTTTTGTTCTTTTTTCTCCTTGAAATAAAATGGATTTGGAAAAGAAAAGAAAGGAAAGGAAAGGAAAGGAAAGAAATGATCATATGCCAGGCCAGTGGTGCATGCCTATAATCCCAGTACTCTGGGAGGCTGAGGCAGGAGGATCGTAAATTCCAGCCAGACCTGGGTAATTTAGTGATTTAACAGGCCCTACCTTCAAATTTAAAAGAAAAAAATAGAAAAGGCTGGAGCCGTGGCTCAGTGAAAAGGGCCTGGATTCAATCCCCAGTGACACACACACACACGCACACACACTATAAAAAGACATAAGGCATTGTAGGAACAAATTAGGGGAAACTATTTTTTCTTTTTGGAAGCAGCATCTCACTATGTAGGTCAGTCTGGTCTCCAATTGTCAATCCTCCTGCTGTAGTCTGCTAAATTCTGGGGTTACAGGCATATGCTATGCCACCCAGCTTGTTTTGTCTTTAAGAAACAGAGTCTCAATATGTTGCATACGCTGCCCTCCAATCTGTGGGCTCAAGCAGTCTTCCTGCCTCAGCCTCCCCAGTAGCTGAAACACTTTTAGACACATAACATCATAACAAGCAAATTAAGGAAATTAAACACAGATTGGAGATTAAATAATCTAAGGAGAGAAACAGCGGTACCGGGGTCGGTACCAGGGTAGGGCCTGTTGGCTCACGCTCCGGAGGCTAAGGCAGGAGGATCCCAAGGTCAAGGCCAAGCCAGGACATTTAGTGACTTAGCGAGACCCCATCTCAAATTAAGAAATGAAAAAGAGCTGGAGGTGGCGCTCAGAGCAAAAGCCCTGGGTTCCACTCCCAGTACCACAAGTGAAAGAAAGAAATAAAGGCCCTTCTTGAGTGAAATAAGCCCATTAGGTTAAAAACAGGGGAAAAGGAAAACACAAAAACCCGCAGTGCTGCACGGCAGGGGCAGTTTTTCCAGGCTCTTCTGTGCATCCTGTGTGCTCTGTCTTTAAGTACAGCTGTAACCCTATTTACACCCTGCCTTGATTCTCTTCATATTATAACCGATTTCCTCATCCCATAAGCTGTTTGTAAACACACTTTTAGTGCTTGCAAAATATTCCATTGTATGTTTGTGCTACGCACCAATTCCCCTTTGTTAGACACTCAGCTTTGGTCCAATTTTCACCTTTTTTCCCCCCTTCATTTCTTTTCTTTTTATGACCCTAGGGATTGAGCCAAGGGAGTACTGGGCTACATTCTCAGCCCTCTTTAAAATATTTCACTTTATCTATTTATTTTGTGGTACTGGGGATGGAGCCCAGGGCCACATACACGCCAGACAACTGCTCTACCCCTAACCTATATTCCCAGCCCTCTTAAAAATGTTTATTCTTTCTTTATTTTGGTTTTTTGAGACAGGGTCTCATTGTACAGTTTAGGCTGGCCTTGAACCCACTAGGTAGCGCAGGTTGGCAGTGATCCTCCTGCTTCAGCCTCAGGCATGTGTCACCACGTCCAGCTTACATTTTACTTTGAGACAGGGTCTTATAGACTTATGATCCTGCCTCAGTCCTCTGAGCAGCTGGGACTCCACGTGTGGAACATTATGAAGACCTCCACAGTGAACACAGCTGTACTCTAGGTGGCTTCCGCAGGACAGATTTCTAGAAGCAGAATTGCCTGTCCAAGGCAAAAACAAAACAGAAACCACATTTTTTGAGCGGCTAGAACCCTTCCAAAGACGTAGGCCTTTTTTTTTTTTTTAACCCCTGCCGCCATCAAAAGGCTGGGCTTTTCAACAAAGAAACGTGCAAATGCAATATCAGATAACAGGAAGAAGATGGGATAACCGAGCAGGGCGGCAGATGCAGGAAGAGCCCAAGTTTGAGCCCAGCCAGAGCAATTTAGCAAGACCCTGTCAAGGAAAAAAAAAATAAATAAGGCCGGGGATAGAGCTCAGCGGCGCAAGCACCTGCCTGACAAGCTCAAGGTCCTGAGTTCGATTCCAGGTACAAAAAAAAATGGCTGGGGGGGTGCACACCTGCAATCCTAGTACTCAGGAGGCGACGTAGGAGGATCCCCGGGAGTTCGAGGCCAACTGGGGCTACATAGTGCAACCGTGTCTCAAAAGAAAGAAAGAAAAGGTTATAAAGGGGCTGGGGCGCAGGGAGAGGGTACAAGGGGGAGGATGCGCTCTGGAGTCCGGTCCCCTCCAAGCCCCCACAAGGTTAACTCCTGATCCTGGGGGATTTGAACCTGAGGTCTGAGGACCCGGCTGTTCTGGATAATCTGAGGGTGGGATGGGTAATCCGGGTCTGTCTGGGATTCACGATCTGGAAGGGCAGATGGGGTCCATCCCACGCGTGGCGTGCGCTTCGCGAGAGCTGTTCCCGCATCTCACCCCGCAAGCACGAGAACCACGAATCCGCCAGCCCGGAGGCAGGGGCGGGGCGGAGAAGGGGCGGGGACTGGGCGGGGTAGTGACGTCACGGTCCCGCCCCCTCGGCCGGCCGGGTCCCAGGGCCGCGCCACTCGGCAGCCGAGTCCTTACCTGGAGCGACAGGTGCGCGCGTCTGCGTCTCGGAGGCGACCTCCCTCCCGGTGCCAGGTGAGCCCCAGCAGCTGCGCGGGTAGCAGAGGGGTCGGGTAGGTCTGGGGTCCCCATCGGCGGAGAGGGGGTCTGGGCTAAGGGACCGGTGAAAGGGCCGAGCTGGCATCCGTGGAGGGACTTTGTTTCTGGGTTGTGGTTGCCGAGTCCTGTAAACTTCTGTCTTTGGAAGGATTGGAAGGAGAGGAAGTTGAAGAGCAGGTGGCAAATGTCCAAATACTTCAACCACAAATGTACTGTTACTGTTTTTACACGATGTCTTTTCCTTGTTGGGAAAGGAGCGGGCGTTGTTGACTATTTGGTAAAAGGAGAAAAGTTGGAAAGAGATTTTCTGTGGTTTTAGTTGGTCCATTTCTTTTCAGGTTTTTTTTTTTTGTTTCCTCTGCATAATCAATTTAATATAATTTCTTTTTTTTGAGGAGGGTGACTTGATTCACAGATATTAATTTAATATAATTTCCTCGTGCTGTGTTTACAGTTTTTGTGTTTTGCTTTTCCTCTCTAAACGTGGTCATAAGCGTTTTCTCGTGTAGTGTTAGTCATCCGGGTATGTGTAATCATGTTTAATGGCTGCATCTCACATTTGAAGGCTGGGTACCATTCTGAACCCCGGCAGGAAGGAACTGGGAGGTGACAGTAGGTGACCCCACCTCTAAGTGTCAGTCTAACCCTCGCCACCTCTAAATATCAGTTTCTGCATCTGGGAAATGGACGGATAGGGCGACTTCCCTGGGTCGGTGACCTCCAGGCCCCACGGGGGTGTGATCCTTGGCTGAGCTTCTGGAAGAGGTGCAGAGTGAGGGGTTGAGGGGAAGGGGGGGCAGGGGAGGTAGAATTGAGTAATGAACTCATTGTACAGATGAAGAAAATACCAGGCTTGGTGGTACACATCTGTAATCCCAACACTTAGGAGGCTGAGGCAGGAGAATTGCTGTGAGTTCAAGGCCACTTTGGGCTACAAAGTGAAGTTAAGTCCAGCTTGAACTGCATAGTGAAGCTCTGTCTCAAAAAGATTTAAAAAAAATAGTAAAAATAATACTAACTCCCCATATGCCTGCTTCGGGGCTGTCTTTCTTCTGCTCCAGGGAGAGTTTCATCTCCTACCCTAACTTGTCACTTTCTTAACTCCCTGGCCATCCTCCGAGGTGGCTTGGGGGCTTGTCAGCTGACCCAGGTGGCCCTTTGGCCGCTCAGAGTTAGGGTACATCTCCCCAAGCTGTCTGTTGCTGACCCTGGGACTGGGCTCAGACTCCTAATTGGATTTTCCTGGGAGGGGTACCTTCTTTGCACCCTCACTCGCTCCCCGGATACTGAGGCCCGAACTCAGGGCCTTGCCTCTGAGGTCCTTCCCAGCTGTATTTTTAGTTCTATTTTGAGACAAGCTCCCACTGAGTTTCTAAATTTCGAAGGCTAGACCTGAATTTGTGATCCTCCTGCCTCAGCCTCCCAGAGTTCTGGAATCACAGGCATGTGCCACCGTGCTCTGTTTGCAATCCCTTTGAGAGAGTCCCGAGCCCTGGGGGTGGGGGGAATCTGAGCTCAGGACAGTGTCATGCTGAGGGGCTTCAGGCCTCCCCGGGGATCAGGCCTGGGGATCTCCGCTGTTCTGAAAGTCAGGGAAGTCACCTTGCCAGGTGCAGAAAATTGGAGGTGGCTCACTGCATAGTCACAACTTTAGTGATTCAGAGTAACAATTAGCCCCAGGACGGAGTCATGTCCCTGCCGTGGGTGGGCCCGGGAAATGATAGTTTCTGAAACATCTGCCGCTGAGCTGGTCTGGAGTCTGCCTCCGATACTCACGAAGACCTTGGCTCCCGTCCCGCCTGCTTTAGGGCAACCCCAGGCTTTCAAGGTGGTTTTTATTTGTGTATTTGTTTGCTTATTTGTGTGTGGTGCTGAGGTTCAGAGCCAGGGCCTCACACACTCGGAGCAGCTCTGCACCCAGCTCACCCCAGCCCTTAGCGAGATGCCACAGAGACAGAGGGACCGCGACCCCGAAGAGAATGAAACTGAGGCACAGAGAGACTAGTGAGTCAGCCAAGTGGAGCCAGGCCCCGGTCCCAGGCTGTCTAGTGACCCCACTCACTCTGTCCCTGCTTATTGGTTTTTGTCACCTAAGATAGTATCCGGCCGGATGCACGGCGGGTTTTCAAAGGCATAGCCATGTTGTCACCTGCTCAGGGCATCCCAGCTTCTCAGTGTACCTGGCCGCCGTGACCCACCTCAGCCATGCACACACTCAGTTACAATGACCTGTCCCCCGGTCTGGGCCTCCAGACCAAGTCCCATGGACCTGTGGCCTCCACACCCCACAATGCCCAGCCAGGCCCAGCTCTGCCCTGTGTCTGGATTAACAGCAGCTACAGCTGCCACTCACACATCGGGCTCCGGGCTGCAGGCTCTGTGAGCATCGTTTAATCCACTTGAGGTGGGGTGTTGCAGCCCTGTTTCTAAAATGAAGAAACTAAGACCAGGGATAAAGCTCAGTGGTGTAAGCACCTGCCTGGCAAGTACAAGATCCTGAGTTCGATTCCCGGTACAAAACAACAACAACAACAGAAATAACACTAAAATGAAGACAGTAAGGCACCTGAACTCACCATGTAGCCCAGGCTGACTTTGAACTCATAGTGATCCTCCTGCCTCAGCCTCCAGAGTACTGAGATTACAGATATGCGCCACCTCAGATTCCAGCTTCTTTCTGGCTGCCTCACACTGGTCACTCAGTGAGCCTGCTGGAAACAGCTACCTCAGTGCTCAGAGCTCCCGACACTTCCCGAGTTGGTGAGTGAGCTTGAGGTGTCCTCGGGGTCAGGGAACTCTTTAGTAGGGCCTCAGAGGCCACAGGCAGGTCCTGTTTGGCTCGCACTGTGACTGGGCAGGATGGGGCTCTGAGCTGGTCTGGAGAGGTAATTGGGGTCCCCCAGAGCCTTGTCGACTGTGAGCTCAGATTCTCGACCTCCCCCATCTGGTTTCTGGCAGGTGGGGTGATCTGCAGCACGGGACAGCTGTGGAATTAGGTATGGCTCAGTGACCAGGGCTTGGAAGGTAGTCTTGCTGTGAGGGGCCTTGCGACCTGTCCCAAAGCTGTATTTGTGTAGCTTTTTACGTAAAGGTTAAGAGGACAGAGCCAGGCATAGTTGCATACACCTGTCATTACAGTACTTAGGAGGCCGAGGCAGGAGGATGGCTTATTTGAGGGTAGCCTGGGGGACACAGTGACACCTAGAGCTGGGGGTGCCTAGTGTACTTGAGGCCCCAGATTCCATCCCTAGCACTAGGGCAAGGAAAGGGGGTTTACAAAACAAAACAAAAAAAGGCACCACCGTGGTCCACACCCCAAAGTCGTGGGGCAGAGGCTTCTGCTTGTCTTTCTCCTTGGATGTGGCCGGTGTCTGTGGCAGATTTTATGTTTTGTTTTGTTTCTGAAACAGGATCTCACTCTGTGGGTCAGGCTGGCTTGGAACTTGAGGTGATCCCACCTCAGCCGTCCAAGCTCAGGGTAGAAAGCACGAGTGGCCACGCCCAGCTGCAGCCATAGTGTCAGCTGAGGAAGAGCACGGCGAGGGTTGACCTCTCGGGCCCTGCCAGGAGCTGGCATCGGGACACGTTGTGGGCGACCGTGTGTGACGTGGCCTGGACAGGATGAGTCACAGCAGCGGGATGGGATTGTCAGCCTCGGTTGTACGTTGTTGAGTGGTTGTACGTCCTGGGCTCGGGGACCAGGGGATGAGGGGGTCAGAGAAGCCTGAGGGTGGGTGTGGGTGGGGGTGGGGTGGAGGGTGAACCAGGGCCGGGGCAAGGGGCCTTGGGGGACGCTGAGGGACATTTCGTGCTTCCCGGGGGCCACGTGGGACGTGGGACAGATGTTCCTGGCTCCTCTGGGACTGGATTCTGGGAAGGAGGCCAGTGGCATGGGACTACTGAGAGAGGGCCGGCCCACTGCAGCCTTGTGGACAGGGGAGGACAGAGAGGCCGCTGGGAGAAGAGGTGGAGGGGTACAGAGGAGCCATGGGACAGAGCCTGTCCCCAAAGCAAGGCTGTCGGGCCCAGTGTGGCCTAGGGATGGACAGTGTCAGCCCCTGCCCCACCCACTGCCACAACAGCCTCGCTCATTGCGTGGGTATTTATGGGACACCCCTAGGAGGGTGTCTCTGTCTCTGTCAGTGTCTCTGTCTCTGTCTCTGAGTGTATAGCAATGGTGTTCAAGTAAGTGAATAGGCAGCCAGGCATGGCGGTGCACACCTGTAATCCCAGCATTTAGGAGGCTGAGGCAGGAAAATCAATGCAAGTTTGAGGCCAGCCTGAACTACACAGTGAGTTCAAATCTAGTCTGGGTTACCTAGCCAGACCCTTTTCAAAAAATAAGCAAGCAAACAAAAAAGTTGAAAATAAGTTGGAATTTTCAGTGAGTCCAAGGGAAACATAAAGAAAGCACGAGAGAGAAAGAAGCCCACTTATGACTGTAATCAAGGAAGCTCTCTGAGAGGAGGTGACTTTTGAGTTGTGTCCTGGGCCAAGAGCAGGAGGCAGCCACTGGCAATAGGGGGCAGATACTTCTGGGCAGAGAGGGCAGCAAGTGCAAAAGTCCTGGGGTCTGAGGACATGAAAGAGAACATTAAGTGAGGTGTGAAATAACTTTGGGGCGAGGTGGGGGCCAAGTCACAGCTGGCCCTGGGAAAGAATGTGGATTTCACCCATGGGTGTATTTTTAGCAGCCAGGAAATGCTCATGTTTTGAGTGTGGGGTGGTGTTAGGGGGAGCCCTTTCCTACTCAGCCCAGACTATGTGACCCCAGCCTCTTTCTCCACATGGTAGCTGGGATACAGGTTGCCCCCAGGGTGACCCAGCTCCTAGTTTACAAATGGAGACACTGAAGACCTTTAAGGTCACAGAGAGGGACTGGGAGTCCCCCAAATTCACCCTGAAATCCAGTGACTCCTGTGCTGAAATCCAGCACAGGTGCAGTGGTGCGTGCCTGTATTTTCAGTACCTTGGAGGCTGAGGCAGGTAGATGGCAAGTTTCAGCCTAGCATGAACAACTTTGCAAAGTCACAAAATAAAAACCAAGGCCTCTGACAGCCCTGCCTTCCTTCGGCAGAAGGAGGAGGGAGGAGCCATTGGCAGTGATGAACTGACCAGACCTGGCCATGTGCCGAGGTGGGAAAGGAGAGTCCAGGCCAGGCACGGCCCCAGGGGCACTGAGGTGGCTGGGACCTCGCAGGACATGGAGCCGAGAGCTGAGGCACCTACAGTCGGGCTGCATCTGTTGCTGGCGGGTCTGGGGGACCTCTCAGCACCTCAGAGGCCCAGGACAGCGGTAAGAAGGACCCAAGAAAGAAAAAACGGAGGAGCTGCTGGGCTGTGGAGGCCAGAGCGAGGTGGGTGAGGTTCGTTAGCGCTGTGGCCAAAACCCAGCAAAAACAGCTTAAAGGAGAAAAGATTTGGTTTAGCTCAGGTTTCAGTCCACGTCGGCTGGCTTCGGTGTCAGTGGAAACGTGGGACGGGGCACAGCAGGGGAAATCTTGGTGGCATGTGCTTGTAATCCCAGCACTCTGGGAGGCTGAGGCAGGAGATGGACCTAGGGGATAGTGTGCCACATGGGTCAGAGCGGGAGGAAGGGGGCTACTCGCAGTCCATTCATTAGCTGCCAGACACTATTCTAGGTATTGGTGACACGGTATTACCCAAAATAGCATTTACTCCTTGCCTTCATACAAGTTAGATCCCTCAGCGAGGGATGCAGACCAAAAATAAAATAAATAAAATAAAATAAAGTATGTACCACGTAGAGTATGTCAGCTAGTACTGAATGCCAGGGAAAGCAACAGGCCGTGCCTTCCTGTGAAGGTGACTTGATTTTTTTTCCTTTCACTGGTTTTTGAGACATGGTCTCACTATGCAGTTCAGCTGGCCTTGAACTCGCTATGTAACCCAAGTTGGCCTTGAGCTGGGGGTGATCCTGCTGCCTCAGCCTCCCGAGTGCTGGGATTACAGGTCTGAGCCGCCACGCCCTGCTGATTTTGTTTGTTGACACAGGGTCTCCCTGTGTAGCTCAGGCTGGCCTGGAACTCCTCCTGCCTCAGCCTCCTGAGTGCTGTGATTGCGATCGATCGTATGCCATCATGTCTGGGCCGTGAAGGTGACTGTAGAGTCACACCTGGCGGAGGGGGGAGGATGGATGGGCTGCTGTGTGACTGTCAGGAGAAGCAGGGCAGGCCGTGAGAGTGAGCAGCTGAGAGCGGGAGGCAGGAGCTTGCTCATTCCAAGGGAGCAAGAGGGAGATGCCTGGACAATTTAGCAAGACCTGGTCTCAAAATAAAAACAGACAGGGGTGTGGCCAGGGGGGCTGGCTGCTTCCTGTGGGTGGGAGGCTGGCTAGAGACTCACTCCAGGCAACGCCCAGGGGCTTTCAAACTGGGAGTCCCTTCTGATTCCCGAGAGAGGCTCACTGCCGAAGGAGGTAGGATTTCTGTGTTTTGGAGCAGGCTCCTCCCCCTGGTAGGCTTCGCCTGTCTTCTCTGTTTCTCTTCAGAGCTGAACCGCAAAGCCCTTTAGAAAACTCAACTCGCAGCTTAGATTTATGGTGAGGCAATCAGAAGGAGGACTGCGCCCCGCAGTGTGGCTTGTCAGGTGATGGAGTGGGGGATCACCCCTGCCAGGGAGAGAGTGGGGACAGACTGGGGCGATCCTGGAGCCCTTGACTTTTCAGCAGGCTTTGGGGAAACCAGAGGCTTTTTTGTTTTTGTTTTTATTTTTGTTTTGGTACCAGGGATTGAACTCATGATCTCGCACTTGCCAGGCAGGCGCTTATGCCACTGAGCTAAATCCCCGGCCTCTTTTTGGTTTTTTTAAGCCAGAGTCTTATTATGTAGCTCAGGCTGGCCTTGAACTCACTATGCCCCCCACAACTCGAAGTGCTCCTCCTGCCTCAGCTTCCCAAGTGTTGGGATTACCGGCATGCCCAGCATAACCAAAGGCTCTTACAACTTTTGGTTCTCCTACTTGGGAGGATGAGGCAGGAGGATCAAAAGTTCTAGGTCAGCCTGAACAGTTAAGTAAGACTTTATCTCAAAAAGGGGGTAGGGCTGGAAGAGGACAAAAAAGGGGGACATTTGTCCCCAAAGCTGGAGGTGGACTGGGCAGCAGCCTCGTTCCAGCACTGGGTTCAGGTTCAAGAGTTGGTATGTGCCCTTTGACAAGTAAAGGGGACCCTCAGAGTCCCCTTGGTGACTGCAGAAAGAATACATCTTCCATCTGTTGTTCTTGGAGACAGTTCCAAGGGTGCGGGGTGCCTGGTAGGTGAAGAAGGGCACCTATGTTTACAAAACAGGGTCCAGCTTGGAAAGTTGGGGCGCTGAGAACCGGAGGGTAGAGGGGTGCACTGAGCTCTGCTCAGCTGTGCCAGGGCCCCACTGCCTGGGCTTTAGGAGGACACAGAACCCTGCCCCTGGCCAGAGTTACCAGATCTCCCAGGGCTTCAAGAGAAGCCAGGAAGTCAGACCTGGAAGATGATTGGGAATCAGCTGATAAAACAAAAACAAGGAGAATCGTCACAGGTCGAGCCAAGTCTGTGACCCGGTTGGCGACACCCTACCCTGGCAAGGCAACACCTAGGCCATGTCCCCATTGCCTGCCGCGGGTGTCTCCTGGGGCGCAGGCTGCTCATCCCAAAGCAGGCTTTTGGGCCCAGCACCCCAGGGACCATTTGAAGGGCTGCATGGTCCCAGGCAACCTTTGGGCATCTCTGGGCCATGACTCCCAGCCTGTGAGCAACCCAGGCTGAAAGGCTCCTGCCAGTTGGGACGGTGTGTGACTAAGTCCCTCAGGCTTGCAGGAAGATGCAGTTATTATGGAAGTGACTCTTCCCTGAAACGTGCTTCCGGAAGCAGTGTGCTCAGCCATTTCATGTCCACAGTCACAACTATGTGTGTGTGTGTGACAATGTAGGTGTGTCATAACGTGGGAGCTTTGCGTGGCAGAGTGTAAACAGCAACATTTTAATAACCTTGTCCTTCGGGGAACCTGGAGGAAATCTTCATTAATTCTTGGGGGAAGCAGGAGGGCAGGGTGTTTCTTCCCTGGCTCAGAGCCAGGAGGTGGCCCTTACCTCCGGGGTGCTGGTTCCACCGTGGAATGTAGTGTCCCTCCCTCAAGGGGTGAGACTAGGATTTGAGGCTCTGCTCTGCGCCCATCCCAGCTGAGCTGCAGGAAGGCCGGCATGCAGAAAAAAAGGGCCATCTTTCTCTGGGAAGGGAGAGTCACTGCCCTGCTGGCCCCTGGATCTCCATTGCTGGCTGCCCCGCAATCATCCTGGCCACTGTTCTCTGCAGCAGTCAGTCTGGAGCGCCTGGGCCCCAACTCTGTGGTTCCTTTTGCAGTGAGGCTCATGTGCACAGGCCTTCCTTCTCTGAGGCCAGTAGATGAGGAGGCTCTGCAGGTGGAAAAACCCCGGCTTCTGCATACTCTCCTCTTTCTCTTGTCTCCCACCCCACTTTTTCCACCTGCGCCCCGCGGGGACCTGTCTCAGGGTGCCCGCGTCTGCGTGCGCTCCTCGGCTCCCACGCGCGACACTGCGCTCCTGCACGGTGCAGCTGGCTTGGCCAGGATGCTGCATTTCCTGGCTGCGGCTCCCCTCACCCCCACCCGGCGTCCTCCCCCAGCCCGGAGCGCACGGGCCCTTTAAATCCTCCGGGGCGGCGGCGGCGGGCCGGGGATGACATCAGCGGGCGGGCCCGGGGCTCAATGGGAGCCACGGGTGCGCGCAAGGCGGACGCGCGCAGGCCGGCGGCGGGGGCGGGCGAGAGGCGGTCGGGCGGAGGGAGGCGGCGGCGGCGGCGGAGCCCGGAGCAGAGTCGGCTGGGCCGAGCGGAGCGGATCGCGGTGCGGCGCGGCGGCTGGGCCGGGAGAGGCTGGCGCGCCCGGCGCCCCGAATCCTCCGGCATCCGCCCCGGCGGGCCGCCCCTGCCCGCGGGAGCCCCCCGAGCAGCGGCCCGGCCCCGGCGCCTTCCCAGCGGGGTGAGTATCGGGGAGCCGCGGGCCCGCGGAGGGGCGCGAGCCGGGGGGAAATGGGGCTCCCTCCGCCTCTTTGTTTTTGCTGGGAGAAGGAGGGCGGGGAGGGCGACACGCGCGTTCGAGCCGCGCAGTGGGGGCGCAGTCCGGGCGCCGCCCGCCCGGCCCGGCGAGGACAAAGGCGCGGCCGGGGACGAGGAGGAGGGGGACTGTTATTTTGCACGCTTGCGGGGAGAGGGGCCCCCTAGTCCGGCGTTCCCCGACACATTTGGACTCCCCTTTGGGCCCCGGCTCGGGGGCGATCGCCGGCTGGGATTCGGGACTGGCGAGGAAGAGGGCCGGGGGGACCTGGTCCTGTGGATCGGGGCTCCCAGGCCAAGCCCTGGGCTTCCTTAGCTTTCCGGACGATCAGCAGCGCCCCCCTCCTCGCGTGGCCCTGGTGCCCCGCACCCAGGGTCACCGAGGCTGTCCCCGCCTGTTGGATCGGAGCGTCATGAGGTCCCGGGGTGCCAGAGTATGTGGCCCCCCAGGCCACCAGCTTTCTTCTCCTTTGTGGAGAGAGGAAGGGTGGGGGATATTTATCAACAGGGATTCTCCCGTTCCTCTCCGATGAGAAACCCTTGTTCTGCAGGCGACTATGGGACTGGAACCCCGACCTTAAGAGAGACGGCCCCAGTTCCTCCTAGTGCCAAACTCAGAATGAGGCCAGCCCCCTCCCCAACTTTGCCCTGAGTTTTTTTTTGTGTGTTTGTTTTGTTTTTTGTTTTTGTTTTTTTTAATGTATCTATTCTTCCCTTGGCGTAGCTTCCCCTGGGGAAAAGGATTGGGGGGGGTGTCTAAGTTGCTTCCGGTGCATGCCCGCTTTTGGGGCTCCTTGATCTTCGGGTCCAAGGTGTGCCTTTGGTTGTTATTTTTGTGGTCCAGTGACAAGCCTCCTGACTCGGGAAGCAGGGAGGCCTCAGGAAGTAAAAACCCCGATCATGGGTGCTGTGGTGGTTGGTAGTTGTCTAATTTTCCCAGCCAACTGAGACTCTTGAATCTTCCTGCCCACCTCCTCACCCCACTTTGTTTCTGTCCCCTCACCCCTACCCCACCCCACTCTCCTGGGAATCCCAGCCAAAGAACTGGAAAGCTGCTCCCCTGTCCAACGGAGCCCGGCTGCATTCTTCTGGGGGGCTTTGGGAGGAGGCAGTGCAGGGACAGACTGTGCCTTTCTGGGGACCCTGTCCGCTCGCTGCTGGGGGTCCCTGGTGCTCTGGGTGGCAATCATAGCGCAGTTGTGGGGTCCTGCAGACCCAAAGGTTCATACCTCACTCCTCTGCAGACTGCCCGGTACGGGGAGGGGGCCGGGGGTCATGTGCCATGTATTTATGTAAGACCCAACAGAGGGCACAGGTATTTATATAACCCGGCGTGGGTATTTATGTAATATAGGATGCGGGGATATTTATGTTCCTTTTCCTAACCTGCGCGGCTTTCCCGGCTGCCTCCCTTGCATGGTGT
>PVJX010002802.1:0-120920 GCA_004027295.1 Dolichotis patagonum | reverse complement strand
TATTCGGTTCAGAAAGCCCTGTAATTCTTTCACTATATGCATGGCTTTATACTATTGTGTTATGTTTGATATTATTGTAATTGAAACTATGCTCAACTATAGCAGAGTAAGAGATATGGCGTTAGATACTGTTGATGTCCAGTTGACTTAATGTAAAGTACTGTGTTGCCTATGTTGTCCTCTTCTGATCTGCTCTGTATTGCCCCCTTTTGTTTTATTCTCTTTTAAATAAAAAAAAAGAAAAACAGAATTAAAACTATTATTTAAGAAAATAAAGTGAAATAAATGAGTCACTTAAATAACTAAAACCACAGAAAAAATAGTTGAAAACAAAAATAGGAATAAATCAATCATCCAATGAATAGAAAACACCGTGTTAAGGCTAGTTACAAGACTTAGACGCTCCTGTATGAATTTTACATAGATGAGACTACAGAGCATGAGTGATTAAGTAAGCAAGCCAAACCAAAACAAAAATCTATTAATACCAAAACAGAAAGAACAATAGTAACAACAAACAAACAAACAAACAAAAAACACTACTGGAACTAATTAGTGATTATATCAAGGGTGCAGAATATAAGTTTCAATATACAAAAGTCAATTACTTTCTTAGATCAGCAATGGACAAATGAAATTTAAAATAAAAAGCCCAATGTCATTTGCACTGGTAGCCCCAAAATGAAATATATAGGTGTAAATCTAGCAAATATGTACAAGATCTACTATAAACCTCTGATGAAAGATATAAAAAGTTAATAGAGATATTACGTTTATTCATAGAAAGGCTCCATATTTCAAGGCTCCATATTTCCATTTCTTCCCAATTTGACCTATATATTCAGTGCAATCCAAATAAAAATCCAAGACAGTAATTTAGAAACATAGAAGATAATGAAGAAGAAAATCTAGATGATCTTGGGTTTTGTCATAGCTTTTTTGTTACTGGAGATGGGACTACTGAACTTCACCCCCAGCCCTGTAATGACTTTTTAGATACATTGATAATAAAGAAATCATGCAGGATAGAAACAATAAACTGAGCTTCATTAAAAATAAAAATTCTGCTTTGTGAGAAAGTGTCTACAGAATGCAAAAACATGCCATAGAAAGGGGAGAAATATTTTCAAAGTATGTATTATAAAGGAAAGTTATCCAAAATATACAAAGAACTCTTAAAAACTCAACAAATAATAAAACCATGAAAATGAGCAAAAGATAAAAACTGATTCTACGCCAAGATAACACGGATGACAAATAAACAGCGTGTTTGCTGAAACTCTAAACATCAGATATTATTAGAGAATTGCAAATTAAAACCACATGATACTACTATATACTTATTAAAATGATAAAAATTCAAAACATTGAGAATAGCAAATGCTGGTGAGGATAAGGAACAAGAAATCCCACTGTTGGTAAGGATGCACACTGTTATAGAAAGGATAGTTATACATGTAGAGACTCATACATGCATAGAAATTCTAAATAGTTTATGAGAACTGATTATATAATGCACGATGAAATGAACAGCTACTTTGAAGAAAAAGAGACACTAAGGTACCCAGTGCTGATTCTGTAGCATCATGATGTGAAATCCAGCAATACTATTATTCTTTGTTCAGAGTGAATTTAGTCTGTTCTGTTTTGCTTAATTTCAACATATGTGACGGTATGGACAGCTATTTTGAAGAGAATGAGGGACATATGGCAGCCATTGTTGTCTGGTTTTGAAGACCTAAAATGCCTTCATCATCCTGTTCTGGTCAGTTTTATACCATGTTGTTTTGTATGAATTCACTGTATGTGAAGATATGGACAACTATTTGGAAGAAAACAACAGACAATGTGATAAACAGTGAAGATCTCTGGTTGTCTTGCTTTGAAATCTGTGTCTCTCATGTTGTTTTCTTATGATCTGTTTTTTCTGTTTTGTTCCGTTTAATTTTACTCTCTTTAAAATAAAAGTAAACAAAAAAGAATGCACACTGCAATGCTAATGCTGCTTTGGAAAATAGTTTTTTACAAAACTAAATATATTATTACCATACAATGTGACAATCACATTCATTGATATTTACCCAAAAGAGCAGGAAAGTTATATCCACACAAAGCCCTATACATGGATATTTATTCAGCTTTATTCATAGTTGTCAAACTGTAAGTGTTCCTGGTGAATGGCTAATTAAACCATGACATATTTAGACCATGTGCTATCATTCAGAGATAATAAGAAACATGCTATCACACTATGAAAAGGCATGGGGAAGCTAAATAAAAGAAACCAATCTTAAAAGACTACATGCTGCAAATCTGTCAACTATATGCTATTTGGAAAAGGCAAAAATATAGAGACAGTAAAAAGACCAGGGGAGGACTAATGGGGAGTGAGGGATGAAAAGGCAGAGCGTACCTTTTTAGGGGAGTAAAAACACACTGGTATGTTAAGTACATAATTATATTACTGATCTCTCTTAGTCCATCAAAAAGAACAGTTTGTGCTGTCATTGTTTGATTGGTCACTTTTGTGTCTAGATTTTGTAACCTGAACAACTAGTTCTGAGATAATAATATGCAATGTATTAACTAGTGTTAATTCCCTACTTTTTTTTCTTTTTTGAAATTCTGTATAATTTCTATCCTATTTTTTGTTTTGCTTTTTAAAATTAAAAAAAGAGAAATATGCCATTTGATACTACAACGGTGGGCACATGTTATACATTTGTCCAATAGCCACGTAAGAATGCACAACATGAAGTGTGAACCTTAACGTAGCCTGAAAGCTGCGGCTAATAAAGTGTGAGTATCGATGTATCTTTGTAACAAATGTACCACTCTAGGGGCAATGGGGATGTTGATAATGCAGGACACTACGCTTGTGTAGGGCTGTCAGATTTATGGGAGATCTCGCTACCTTTCTGACAATTTTGCTGTGAACTTGAGACTGTCTAAAATATAGTCCATGAAAAAAGTAATACAATATAAGACAAAAACTCTTTAAGTCAACATTCATTGTAAGGAATCACTACACAAAACAGTCTATTTATCCTTCTGACAAGTGACAGGGAAATATGACTAAACTAACCTTTCAGAAGGAGTAAAAATGGAAATAGGACTGCATTCAGGGACATCACCTTCTTGAAAGTATAAGTGAGTGTCTTCTAAGGATAGGACTTTATATGGTCATTGAAAGTATTTATAATCAGAGAAGAAAAGTTGGACAAAAAAGGTCAAAATGAATAAGACTGGCATTCCCTGTAATTGGGACTCTGATGAGAGGAATTAAAGGATTGCGTGTGGGTGATATCCAAGTCCTTTCTGAATCAAATCCAAATCCCTGAACTGCTATCAGGAAAGTACTCTATGCAAACCAGTGAATTAACAGCATCCATATCACATCAAAGGCCACTCCTTTTCACTGCCCTACAAGAATCCTGCATGCTGCTGAGAAAGGGCCGTAGGAGGCAGTGGAAATGATGGAGGTTGAGAGGTGCTGCTCAGTTTGTATAAATTCTTGTCTTCTGAGATGAATGTTGGGAGGGAGCTGATGGAAACCTATGAAATAAGGTACCTTGAGCAAGTAACTGTTATCCAGGTGCTGCTCAAATTTGAATCAGGGGGAGAAGACTATGTACGTGAATCGTGGCATTTCAGAACTATATTCAGGATAAATAGTGGTACTATTTCAGCAGTACAGAGTAACTCCGGACACTCATTACCTCAAGCTTTGGTGAAAGAACTATAAAGAATTCTAAAAGATGGTTTGCATAATTTGAAGTTGAATAGTCCAGGTTTTCAGTTTAGAGGGTAGCCTTATTTGATGCGTTATGATCAAGCTCACTAATACTGGAGTAAATGGCCAAAGGTCAAAGCCCATAACCATGTTTCTTAGCTTTCTTTACAGAAAATAAATTAGCTAAAGGAATTTTATATAGGAGTCAAAAAATTCAATCCTCCAATTCTTTTAAATAGTTCAAACTTATGGCTAATATTTTGCATAGAATCTGGAATAAAATGGATTTCTTCATGAATATTTGCTCCTTTTTTTGCACTTATCTTGCATCGAACAACATAAAAGCCATTCGTCTACAGCATGGCACAGGGTATGTTTAGAGAGCAACAGCAGAAGGCTTTGTTTTAGTCCCCTGTGTGCAGCACTCATCTCCCTAATTCCCTTAAACCACAATTTTGTGTCTTGCTCAAATTTGGGGCTTCATGTGTATTTGGTTAAATGTAACAGATTTAATGTTTTATCTTCCTGAAGTTTGCATTGTAATACAGTCAATTATTACTATCCCACTCTAAATAACAGTTTCTAGGACAAAGGCTTATGGAATAATGTTAGTGTTCTTTTTTTTAGAATCATTGAGCTTGTTGCATATCACTCTCACTGAAATATTAAACATTGCATGTTTTCAGTCACAGCATCTTGAGAGTCCTCATCCAATGTCCTTCTGAAATCAGGATGCCATAACCTGTGGCACTGTTCTACCCCACTGGTCTGTTCTGTCATAGATGATGATGTTGGCTTGGCCCGAGTTTCTTTTGGTGGATTGCTGGTTATACCTAGGGAGGTCTTCTATTTTCTTATTGCTTACAATCATATATTTAACTGCTTTTTTCTAGAAAGTAACCTTTCGTAGAGTGGTACAGTGTATGAAGTAGGTACAGCAGACAGTCAAAATGTTTTGGTGGTGCTGATTTCTTATTTAGCTGATGAATGAGGTTTACTATTAAATTGCACTGTATGATCAGTCTCATGGCATGGTTCTCATTTAGCAGATTCCTCCTCAGGGTCAGAGTTCTTTCCACTCCTTCCTTTCTGTCCAACAGTTTTATGAAAGGTGCTCTGTCTACCTGGGAATATGGGAGATACAGAGCATGGCATCAAGTTCTTTGTGGTCTCCCTGGGAGAATAAGAATATATCAAACAGTCCTTTATGTTATCCTCTTTAATCATTGGTACTACCAATATATTGTACACTTGCAATTAAGATACACTCGTATGATACTTCCTATGTGTTAAACACTGTTTTAGGAACTTTTCAAGCATTAACATAGCATTGTTGTAACAACTGCAAGGCACTTATCTCTGTTTCATGGATAAAAAGACTGAAGTGCAAAGTAACTGGGAGAGTGCATATTTAAACCCAAGGAGTCCGTGTTTTCAGCTTCCAGTTTTTGCTTCTCTATCAGTAACACAAGAAATGTCCCTGAGACTACACTGTCATTTAATACCTCTTTCAGCAGAAAGGGCAAGATAAAGAAAAGGAACAGAGATAAGCAAACAAGCACCAACAAAAGCACGAGTGCACAAACCTTACCAGGTATCTCTTATGTAATATGCAGGACTTCAGGTATAGAAATATCTCTAACAGAAGCCTTTTATCAAGATGCCATGATATTCCAATGTACTCAGATCAGTTTTTCTAGAAATGTCTCTGCTCATGATCTCACTTGTACGGAACAGAACATTTTCCTTTCTGCCCTTTCACACATTCCTAGTAGCAGCCCTAAGATGGGATCGTCCTCTGTGAATCCTGTCCTGGGACATAATCTTCTTCCTCTCTCTCTGCCCCGGTTACATAGTGGCAGTTATACTATGTCACAAATTGGTTTGTCTCTTAACTTGATAATAATCTATGATTTCTTTCTCATCATATCTTGTGGGTTTTTTTTTCCTCCATCAGGCATTTTAAAATGGACAGACCTGTAAGGACGTAGTCATAATACACTCACCTGGAAAATAGCAACCATCTCTGAGCACTGAGATTTTGGAAATTCTGAAGGTACAAGTTCAAGCTAAATCATGCTTTCTGTTTAAGAAGTTCCCAGAACATGTCTCTATTAATATTACAAATAATAGCATATATTTTAAAACATTTTCATGCCAGACATTTTTAGGTCTTTGAAAACTGAAAAAATCCCTCTCATCTGGGTAGAATCTTGAGCATTTTTACAGACAGTCCTGCATGTCTTAGAAAGCTGAATGTATTCACTATAATATGCAATTTATCAACTATAAAGAAAGAAAAAAAAAAGAACCTGGAGTTTTCCAAATAAGTACTCTTCAGAGAGTAAGGTTTATTTGTGCAAGGCTGCTGTTCAAAAATTCTTAAAGTGGGAAAACTTTCAAGCTTCAAACTTCTTTAACAATAAGTACAAAAGTATTACCAGATTACTAATGTGGATTCCAGGGTTAAAATTAATGTTTCACATTTTAGCAGTTCTCAAAACTATTCTGATTTTTTAAAACTTTCCTAAAGGAGAACAATGATTTTTTTCCCTATGTGCCATTAGATCAGATTAGAGAAGCTGTCAGAGAAGGGAAGAACAACGGTAGCAATGATTGTAAAGTTTTAGTTTAGAACTGTTTCAAAAAACTGAATGGATATAAAGAATCCATGGCATCAAATTGCACTGAGTGTAAAGTTAATATAGAAGAATGTCAAAAAATACTGAATAAACATAAAGAATGCATAGTAGGCATTTTTGCTTATCTGGATCATTTTATTTTCCAAAAAGCCTGATTGACTCTCCTATAACATTAGTGGTTTCCAAACTATCATACCCGAGATTTAAGAAAGGTATTTTCTCTTTCCCAAATCCTTTCTTTACCTCAGAGCAGCAGTCAGGGAATGACTGTTCTTTCTCTCTGTGAAGGGAAAATTTCCTGATCTTTTTCTTAACAGAATTATTTGACAATGTAAGAATTAGATAATTATTTTTCTAAACTGAGGGACTAGCCTTAAATATTTCTATAACCTTTTACCCAGATTTTGGGTAAAATGGATGGAAATAAATATTGACTAATATCACTCTGAACCATGATGCAATCCTGTAGACTTATTATTTTATTTAATTAAATTTCCATCATTGTTGAAAAATGAAAAAATGATGATGAAAACTACATCATCCAAAGATTTCAGCCTCCAGAGAAATAATTTCATTTTGCACTTGTTTCTAAATTGAATTTTATTTCCCTATATCTTGATTATAGAAATCTTTCTTTTCCATACTTTAAAAGACAGATTGGCTTTCATGACTAAACGGTATATGCTGCGAGCACCTCATGACTCCCTAAATACGTATGTTGCCTAGGTATTCCTGCTCTGAATGTTTAAACACATAAAAAGAGTCTGATTTATACCTAACTGACCCAGCCACAACTATACAAAGAGCAGTGACCACAGTGGACTCAGAGACTGAAACTCAAGGACACAGAAGAATCAAGCAAGTTGAGTCCCTGCACCCGGACTGACATGGGAGGTTCCTGGTAATATTGGCACGCTGATCATGTGGCACACATCTGCCTGGCTTCAGGTCAGGGCACCTTGCTTAGGTCCTCTCAATAGTCCCATGATATATGCAGGGAAAATGTCAAGAGAATTTAATTAAGTATCTTAGGTTCTTGTATTCTGTAAATAGTAGAAGTAGAATCCTCTCTTCTAACTTCAAAATTTATACTTTCTATTATCTCTAAATCTGATCAACCATCAATCCAACAATGGTTAAGCAATATCAGAGTAGACAGTCTTTCCTTATCAAAGATTTTTCTTCTTTCTTCCTTTCATTCTAAACAAATCTGTGTGCCACAAGGTACCATGAAGAAGTTCCTTTAATTAAGGGTAGTTATGCTGCTCTCCCTGAGACTGAGTTATTATTATTTTAAATAATCATTTTCAGCTCATTTTCCTTGAGTAGGGATTGGTGGCTCAGTGGGTATGTGGGAGGATTTAGTAGACCCTTTTCCAAAGGAAAAGACAAAAAATTAGAAAGCTTTTACTCCTTTACTTTCATTCTTTCCTGTGAGTCTTGGTAGAGTGGAAGATACCCCACAATCATGAGGCAACAGGATGGAGATGAAAGCCAAGAAATGAACGGATGTGCCCTGGTGCCAATGCAGAGCAGCTAATTCAAGATTAGCAACTATCTTCTTACAGACCTCTTTCTATTTCCTAAACTTAGTAACTTAGGATATTATTAGTAGGGTATTTTATAAGTCTCTGGTGAATACATTTGTTATGAATATACATATAAAATCAAAATCTTACAGTAGAATATACCATTTGACAATCTAATAATCTTTTATTTGTGCTGATGACTAGGATGATGCTGAAAACACTTTTATCTGTTTGCAGCCAAGTGGAACCTCCTATAGATTAATTAAAGACCCTTTTTTAGATTGAGATGTTTAGAAATTTTTTCCTGGTGAGTCTAGTTGCTACCTTTCCTGGCCAGTGTAAATTTCAGGGTAAGATATTTCTGTTGTATCACTAAGGATGCCCTTTAACTAGAAAATTTGATGAGTTTATACCGTAGAGGTTTTGTGTATAGTTTTGTGCCTCAGAATGGACAAGACAGCATCTTTACCCAAAGAAATTCAGCAAACTGTGTAAATGAATAATTGAAACAAATATAAACATATTTATATGGTGTTATGATGGAATTATGTCCAAGCAAATCCAACATAAATTGAAAAGGCATTTAATAGGCATAACCTATTAAACGTCATAGTTTAGCAACACAGTACACTGTGGACAATTGATTATTTTCCCTCTGTTAGCATGGCTGACTGGGAACCATGGCTCAGGGCACCTGACCAGTATCTAGAGCATATCATGGGCTCAGGAAAAGAGCAAAATTCAAGGTTCAAAGGCTTCTACTGAATGATTTTCACTTTTGCACCATCATGAAATGGAGAAACTATGGATGAAATGATGATAAATTGGGGACTACTAACCTTTGCATACACTAAAAGAAAATGTTGGGAGCAGCTTCTTCTTTTAAAGAATAATATGAGAGAGGGAAGGACATTTGGCCAGTAGAATGCAATATGAACAAGGGCTTATTAGGAGGAAAAGCAGGCAGAAGCCATTCAGACAAATGACCATATTTGTAAAGAAAGGGATCATAAAAAAACACGATAGGAAAATTTTTAGGGTAGCAAAGATGCTAGCAGATGAGATCAGAGAGCCTTGAAACTTCTTTAGATGCTCCAAGAAACCACTAAGAATCCAGGCTGTAGGCAATGCAAAAAAAAAAAAAAAAATCTTGAAACAGTAGACTGTGGGATCAGATTTGGGTAAACATTCACTACTTTAGTGTTTTTCTACAATGTAAGTATTATACAAAATCACCTAAAAATTTAAATAATAAGCATATACTGGAATATCAAGGAAAATCTCTTCACTTTCATACCTACCCTACCTCAGGGGAAGTTTCTACTAACAGTTGGTATGTATACTTCTGAGATTTTCTTCTTTATGCCTACTTTTTCTCTTATTTCTGTCTCTATATTCTTTTGTCTATGTACTTTTCAACAAAGATAGAACCACAAAAAAAGAAAGAATAATAAAGATAAGATATTTTTGTAGTATATTGTTGGACTGAAGGATATATTTTGGGCATCTTCCCCTGCTGCCTCACACCAGTTTACCCCATTTGTTCTTATCACCTGCACTGTAACAAAAAACAGAGCGTGTGGGCCAAATCTGACAACTGTTGTTCTTGTAAAAAATGTTTAAGTGGAACATAGCCGTACCCATTTGTCTATGGTCTATGTATTGTCTCTGGCTGCCTTTTGATACATGAACAGTGTAGAATAATATGATACAGGCCATGTGGTCTCAAAACCTGCAGAAAAAATTTGCCAGTCCCTGTTTTGTAATATACATGCACTAGAATGAATGCCATTATTTCTATGCTGATAAACATTTCAATTGTCCAGTGGTTTTGTGACAAAGCTGAAAGGAAATTTCTGATAAATCTTTGTTCTTGTAAGCTGTTACGTGTAGGAGAGCTTGCAAGAAGAGATTTTCTGCATCTTTCCTTTTCTATGGAGACAATCCTGGTGCCAGGTGCCTGGTGCAGAGAAGAGTATGGAGCCAGGAGTCTCAGGGCACACACCTCAATCAGGAAGACAGTCCTGTATCCAGGTGAGTCAGGGGAAGAGTCCAAAAGTGAGAGTGGGAAGAGGTATTTGGGAGGTGATACGGAGACTGGCACTTTGGATGAAGTCAAGGTCAAGGGGAGTGGTTAGAATGCTGTGCAGTGTCACAGGCTGGCTAACATATCCATCAAAATGAAAACACTCTCTGACATGTGATGCCAAAGTAGGGTATTTTACCTGCATGCCATATTCATGACAAATTATAGTAAGTTCTGTGAATGATTTTATTCTGGGATAAATAGGCATAATAGTGAATGGAGGCTTGTGATTCTTTATATTCTTGATGTTAATAATTGGGTTCAGAAGTTCCCTGTATTCTTTCAATATTCTGTTCTCCTTCCACTCTCTGGGATAACACAAGCCCTTTCTGCTTAGCTCAGCAGCTGCTGTCCTTACTTTCCTTTGTCCTTCATAACTGTGGAATATGTCCCGAAGGCAAAGGTCCTTGAGTCTTTAAAGCCATGATTATCCAGATTCCTAGCTTTCTTCTGAATCACATTTCCTTGGGAAGATTTCCTGTGTATAGCCTCAACTCCATGTTAAACCAATTTTCATATTTCATTACAATTATGATTTTGACTTAATGAGCATTTTTCATGAAGAAATAAATTAGCCATGTCAAAAGCATTATGCATTAAGCTGAGATTAGCAAAGGGCCACCAAGTCACATGAATCTGCAAACACCAATGCTGTCTAGCCCCAATAATCAATCTCGGAGCCTATTGTGGTCCAGATTCCCATATACTCATGTCCACTGAATTTTGAGAACAACCACCCATGGAAATGAAAGCTAATAAATCTAAAAATGCCATAGGTGAGCCGAATTCTCCAAGCACTGTGGAATGTTCCACAGTGGGGCATTCAACCTGTATTATTATAAAGCTTTCATAAATATGAAGACAGAGTGTTCTAAAGTTTAAAAGTAATACCATTACTTTTTTGAATTTAAACTTCTAAGATGAAAGTACCCTTGGAACAGACAGAATTTGGAAGAAAAAAAACAAAAATATCTAAGTCTAGCACTGAAACCCTGACAGAAATAGGTGGGCTGTAGCCAAAGGATTTGGAGCCCTGTGGAGAAAAAAAAAATGATGCATTTGCTGAGTAATGTAGAAGGAGCAGGGCTATGGCAACAGAGTTGATAGCAAAATGTCACAACCCTTTTTGGACCACAATCCTTATGCAACTGTTCCACATGCTGAATAGGCCCGCAGTTGTATTATCTATCCAAATTCACATTTTAAAGCAAAGAACACTTTGGGCCTGTCTCAGTTTATGAGAACCAGAGACTTTGATGCTAGAGTTCTGAGATAATCCTGGGGCCAGGTTTGACATAACAATAACATCAATACTTTTGCCTGAGACCTTTCAGATCAGATCTAGAGGAATGGAGGACAGGCAGATCAAAGCCTGTGCTGTGGAAGGTGCTGGCAGGAATGGGAGGTGAAACAGTAGTTTACACTACTCACTGGTTGTCTGCCCTTCTGTTTATTTTAGGGCAGAGTAGAGAGATCATAATGCCTGCCATCTACTGCATATAGCACTTGAACTAAAGAAGAAATTCAAAACAGATATGCAAAATCATGCAGGACAATACTCTGAAGACAAAACCTCACTGACAGTCTAGCCTGGCTTTAAGGAGATGTAGGACAAGGAACAGTGTATAATTTGAGGAAAGGTTAAATATGAAAAGTGTTCTTAGCCCTCAACACTTCTCCACATGCACTCACCACTGTGCCTGAGGATTTCAATGAAGGAAGTGTCAGATAAAGACAAAATGTTCCTAATTACTAACAAATGTTCAGAAATACCATCCCTTATCTCTGTTCCTTCCAGCTCATTTTCTGATTTGCATTAAACTGTATTTAATTTTTCCCTTCAATTAGTTTTTTCCTTATTTATTTTGAGCTTTCTTTGAAGGCATAAATACTATTTTATTCACCTCTCTATCAAGCATTCACGTCATCTGTTTCCAACTCCAGAATTTACCTGGTATGCATCAGGTCCAAGAACGACTAGAAACCTTTACTTATTTAGATCACTGCTGTGTCTTTATTTCAGTGTTTTCCTCCAAAATGATCTACCTCTATGTACTCAGCCTGACACAATACTATAATTCCAAAGTGAATATGAGTCCTAAGATATGCCTTAGGAGAAAAATTTTATATTGACAAGTTGATTGGAAAAATGGGGCATGTTCTATTTTCTGAGAAGTCACAATGCGTATTTGCAAACAAAAGGCACTGAGAAGACCTGAAATGAAGAGGTCCAGTCAGGCCTTTGTCTTTCCAATGATGTTGAATAAGAGCCCTTTTTTGTTTTAATCTCGTCTGTGGACATATTGTAGGATTATTATTTTTACAACATTGTTATTCAAGGTGCAGCCAAAGGATTAATGCCATTGTTCCAAGCATCACTGGTGCTAGGGACACATTAGAATGCAAGATTTTAAGTCCCCCAAAAGTCCTGCTGAACCAGAGTTTATCCCTCAAGGAGATACCTAGGTGACTCACGTGAACATCAGTGTGTGAGATACCTGAAGACTCCTGTGTAGAAGAAAGAACTTTAGTTTTAGAATCAAGTAGGTCTACAGACTTATTATAATCTGATCTGTGTATTTTGTAATGTTTTGCAAGAAAATATGCATCTTGCATGATTGTGGTAAAGATTAAATAAGGTATTATTATGCTTAAATTCTTGTTTCATAATGATACTAAAACTATGGCCATTTATGTTGTGCTTATTATTCATACTCTACATTTATTTTACTTATTATAGACCATATAATTATTAATTTCAGCAGATCAGCAGAACTGATTCAACAGTACTGATTTTAGAAGGTTAATATAATTTCATTATACAGTAATCAAATTTCATTGCCTCCAAAAGCCGCTTTTATTTTCTTTTCAAAGGAGATGCTTTTTTAAAAAATTGCAACTTATACTTTTAGAAGAATAGGAAAGTGTTTTATGCAAGATGGAATATTACTCTTTGGATTGTTTTTCTTTCTTTTCTCATGATCAGAAAGAGAAGACAGAATTGAAATTAAGTTTCAGGCCTGAAAGTTTACAGTCCCAAGGACCATACATTTTATGTCACTAAATTAGTATCTTTTTAAATTTCATTTTGTTTTTTGGTACCGGAGATCGAACTCACGACCTCACACTTGCCAGGCAGGCACTTATGCTGCTGAGCTAAGTCCCTGGCCCTTAAATTAATATCTTAAAATTTAATTAGCAATTCAATTTATCTTGGGCAGGTATAAACAATATTCATTAAAAAAATCACAACAGTTATATTCTTGTTGCTTAAAACAGAGTTATTTCTAGGAAGAAAAATATACAAGTCATTTGGAGAAGAGTTGAAACTAAGTGAGAAAAAATATGATTTGTAAGGAAATAACCTTTCTATCCACATTTTCTGCTTATTACATCATTTACTTATTATATATCCCATGAATTCCATTTGTACTTTTTATCCATTAACACTTGAAATGGTTAGAGTGTGTATTTTTTCCCTTAGAATTGTAAATAAAGAAAATTTCCTGGAAATGGTGTTTAAATATCACATATGCGTATCTCAAATATATGTATTTTTTTCACATACTCAGATGGTCCTTTCACAATTACTGCTCTTTCCGTAGATGTAGAGAAGGCATGTAGTGTGTTTTTAAATAGGGCATTTCAGAGGGCTGAGAAGATTAAGGTACTCACTGTGAAATATACTGAGTTTTACAACAAAGTCAGGAAAAGAACCTGGGAATGTGTCATTGCTGTTGTTTTGCATTCTATTCCACTGCCAAACCTCCTAAGTTATGAACATTGAATCTACTAGAAAGTTTTGGGTTGATGTACAGAAGTCTGCATGTTCTTAGAGCAGTCTCACCAACTGCTTGGCTGGCTGCCCTGAGTAGAGAATCCACCTCCTCATGCACCTGGCCAGGAGGGTGAGCATGACTTGACTCTGGAACATGGATGTTCTATCTAAACTCTCTATACACAGTCTCACAGAGAAAGCACTTCTGACAGGAAGGACTGAGTACTTTACGAAGTCTCCACAGTACCCTGTGTAGGCTGAATAAATGTCAAGTGAAAACAAAAGTGATATTAAAATGTTACCACATTCTAAAGTTGGAAAGGATACCATTTTAAACTTCTTTATTCACATTTTTTGTAGTCTATTTATTTTGCTTAAAGCACCTTTGTTATCCACCTTGGATTCCAAATCTTCATGGCACAGTGCACTGTGATGTAATGACTATTCCTTTTTCTCTCAGATTCTCCCAATTTTATTATCCCTACCTGGCAGCAGGTCCATTTATGATAATCTTAAACCCAGTGATCATTATTTCTTCTCATTTCTCCCATTTCTAGGTATTATTTGTGCTAAGCAAGTATTCAATTTATTAAGCTTATCTTGTTGTCAATTTGATTTTTCTTCTAGTCTAGTCATAAAAATGCATGAGGAGTATTTGGACTGCTCAAGGGACTTTCTCATGTGTCCAGACAGTCTTACATCAAATAAAACAGATGAAAGTAAGAAGATGGCTATTTGTCTACAAAGCCATTTTAAAAAAAATCTGTGTAAGGAAAGAAGTAGGTTTCACCAACATCAGAAACTCCAACTACTGATCTTTTATCCTAAAATGTGTTTAGTTTATTTCTGACAAATGTCACAGACTTCAAAATAAAGTCTTTATGGGTTCTTTGTCTGTTGTTATAAACAATAAGCCTTCGAAATGCCATAACTAGAAAATAATGATGCATTAACTGGACCTGACTTTGAGCAGCACATATGGCCATGATGATGCAGGCAAAACACAGGGACCAAGAGCAAAGGTACTGCGGCATTGATGCCAGGCAGTAAGAGGCAGCTGGGAGTGCAGCAAGTCATTTCCAGGCTTCTTCAGTAGAAAGAGATCCATGCAAAAGTGTGGCAGTTTTGCCACAACAAGACTGGGTAGCCCAACCACTGCATCCTAGGGCAACAGCATCTGCAACAATTAGCTTGGGCTGATACAGTTTCCTCATCTCTGAATGAGGGACTATGATGACTATCTATCTCCCAGGTCCCTTTTATTTTCTAAATGTTGGTAAGTCTGTCATTTCAGATGGACCCACGACTTTCCTTTCCTGGAATATTTTCACTTGTAGAGTATACAGAGAAGCAATTTTTTTTACTGTCATGTTATTTCACCTCAGTGGTGGCCAGTCAGCTTTGTGACTAGATTCCTTCACATGATCACACTTGTTCTCAAGCAAAAGTCCATTTCTGGTGCACCTGGCCAAACCCTTGCACAGTAAGTGTGTGAAGATATTCTTACCTCCTCAAAATTGGTCAAGCCAAGAGATAAATCTATTGATTACTGGCAGGAGGATAGCCTGTTTTTGTCAAAATTATGGCAGAGTTAAAGTTGCCTAAATTCTTAACTCTTTTCTGTAGTTGGAGACATAGATGCTAATGCAACATTTTTATGCTATGAAAAATGGCAATAAGCATCTGCATGCAGACACAGAAAGGAGACAGAGATTTAGAAGAGGAGGGGCTTCACAGTGGCTACTAAACTCCTGTAGATTCTTTCAAATCTCTGTTACACTTCACCATCTGGGCCCATACCGACTATGTGCATTCAGAGGAGCAGATCTGCCCTTACAACTAAGCAAAAGCAGAGCAATTCAGTGGGAACCCCTTCTATTTCCAAGCTTCCGTGCACATTCTTCATGGTCTTCCTTCTGTTCTTGTAGAAGAAGAGACATTTCCTCACACTAAGAATGATTCTTTCAACTAGCACCAATTTTGAACACTTTTCCTATATTTTCAATATCTACTTCAAGAGGCTCAATAAACTTACAATTCTTAAAGGGCTACACAAATCAACATGAAGTAAACACATTGATGGAACATAGATTACTACTGCAAATTAATTACTAATTAATTAGCAACACAGGTTACTAAGGCTTGAACAGTGAGGAAGGAGCTAGCAGCATCATCAGCTTACAGTTCTGAGGCTCACTGTATCTCCCAAGAATTAAATGAACTAAAGATCTGCTGAGGACAAAAGTCTGAGGTTGTTTGTCTTTTATATTGTGAGTGTCAGAACATGTAACATAAGAGTAAGTTATTGTTTGCTTGAATGTTGAATTCAAGGGACTTCACTGCAACGTGTTTTCGTGTGTGAGGGGAGAGACTACAATTGGTAACACTTACTGCTTCCTATTTCACAGCACATTTGTGCTTCCAAAGCACTCAGATACATTCAAGCAGTTGGGATTCTACTTGTCTTGTGTAGCACTGTAGAGACTTCAGTATTTGTCTATACCATGTTGTTAACTAGCTACTTGAAAAAGAGTTCATATCTGTGGGACTACTTAATTGTATAATCTGTGAAATGAAAACAATAATTCATAGACTGTGAGATTTAAATACTATTTTATATTCACCATACATTGAAAAGTCAAAAAGAGCTATGTGAATATTAGGATTTCTTTTGTATGTCTCAAAAAATAACAGTACTCAGAAAATTTATTAAATATTAACTATTTCTTATAGTTTTCATTTACCAGTTACCAGGGTTATTGCTTTTGTTTCATTTTAAAACAGTGGTTATTCTCTGTCATTTGTGTGTTTTCTTTGTTATAGAAATTTGCTTGTTAATTTTCCATATACGTACTTCATTCTCACAGAAAAATCAAAAGCAAAAGGGAATAAGGTTTTGTTTTGGGCTCCATTTGCATCATTTCAATAGCTTTCTTGTTAAAACTCTGTTTTCTAATGCTCTTAAAGATGCATTCCCAATAAAGATGGACTTCAAACATGTCACAGAATTTTCTAAAGGTTTTACAACTGTGACTACAAAAGGATAATTATTTTTGCCTCTCTTACAAAGCATCTTATAACAACAGGACATTTCATTTTAACTCGCTTTCAACTTGTGATTCACCATGGCTCCTATAATCTTACTTGGCTCCAACTATTTCTACCATGACATGTGGCTTAGGTTCCTGTAAAATTTAATACTTTGTTTTTAACCTTTAATTTTACTTAAATTATTTGTCATCAGTCTTCTTACTTGCTGAGGATATAATTAATTCTAATCTAATATTTTGAGATTATGATTACCTTTGGATTTTAGTATCATCTACACATTTAATGAGATACATTTTATTCCCTAGTTCTTATTATTACCAAAATTGTGCAGGAAAACTAAAGAAGAGAAAAATGTAGTTAATTTATCTGTGATTTTAAATATATGTCTCAATTTTCACACATTAGTTAATGTAAACATGTTATGAATGTCTTTGAGACACTTTGCCGTTCATTCAAATGACCTTTATAAGGTCTTTCTAAGCATCGCCTTTTGCTCTGTGTCATGGAGGATTTGGAAAAGGTGTGTCATGGATCTTCCTCCCAAGAAGCATACAGTTCAGTGAGCAACATCTTGTAAATATTGAGGAACAATACAATATGGACATCAATGTGCTATAATGTTGAAGAAGGGACAAACTGCAAAGCCATAGATGGTTTTCTTACAGAAGGGACGTTCTCAGCCTTTCTTTAGTTATGTGAGCATGAAACAGGATTAAAGGAGTGGAGACAGGTAAGTTACGATCATGATAGAGTAAAAAGAACTGAATTTACTCTCCAGCCTCCACTAAAAAACTGGATACGATAAATTTCCTACTGTCCTATCACTTTTCTATTCATTTTATTGCTCTCTTTTATTCTCATTAAAGTAAAAAAAAAGATTATGAAACAATGGTTTTCTGATACTGCAATGTGGGACAGTGACATCCAAGAGAAATAGACCAACTGAAGTGAAGCCTAGCATTATACCAGCCCATTGCCTGGAGTTTCCACATGTACTGCAGGGAAAGAAGCTCCCTATTTCTCCCTGAGTTGAGAATTTTGGGAGGCCAGGTGGCTAGAGCTGGAAAACTAGATTACCAGTGAGGTAGGGATAGTTCAGGAAGCTGAAAGGAGGAGGAGTCCAGAAAGACACCAATCAGGTATAACTGATCAGTGTTCCTGTGTAAGGAAACTATTCCAGTTCAGGAATGAAACCTAGAAAAAGGAGGTGCAAGACCTTTAGAGTGCTCCAAACAGAGTGAAAAGACTGGCATGTAGGTTGACCACTCTGTGAAGGTGATAGTCTCAGTGACTCAGCCAGAGAGTTTTACATTAAGGGCTTTTCAGTCCTTCATAACAGTTTAAAAACAATCTTGGCAAAGACTGATCTCTTTTCAACTTGAGTGCATCCCAGAATAAAGATAAAACCTTTTTTAAAAATGCAAAAAATTCAGAGGCCAATAATATATCTAACAATTTCAAATATCTAGCATCAATTAATAAAACACTTAGGCATGTAAACAAGCAGAAACACAGTCCATAATCACAGAAATATCAACCAATATAAATGGATCCAGTCATGACATATGTAACATCATTAGTAGATAAGAACATTAGCAGAACTCTCACATACACATGCACGCACACACACACACACACTGTGCTTAAAAGAGTAAAGGAAATCGTAAAAATGATTTAAAAATTAGACAAAAATACATAGAACCAAATTAAATTTATAGAGATGGAATATGAAATGTCTGAAATGAAAAAAGATTAAGAGCATATTTGTAAATGCAGAAGATGAGAAAATATATAGAGCTATCAATCAGAGATAAATGGACTGAGGGTGGTAAGGAAGAGCAGAAGGACAACATTAGACTGACAAATAAATGGACAATTGGAAACTCAGAAGGAAGAGAAAGGAGAGGGACTAGAGGAGAGGGAAATATAAAAATTTCCACATCTGATGAAAAGTAAAGCCCATAGATTCAAGAAGCTTGACATATGTCAAGCGCAAGAAACATGGAAAATACCTCAGAGAATATCCTTCTCAAACTGATTAAAACCAGTGATTGGGATAAACTCTCAGAAGCAGGTTGAGAAATAAACATGAATTATGTACAGAGTTGTAAAGGTAATAATAATAGAAGATTTTTATGGTAATAGATGCTACATACATGAGTAGACTAATATCTTTCAAATACTCAAACAAACAACAAATCCTTGCTCCTCCAATGTAGGGGCCACCAAGCTCATTAGCCCTGTCCCCTTCCTTGCTCTTCCCACCTAGGGACCATCTGGATTGTCAGCCCTGCCCCCTTCCTTGTTCCTCTGACCTAGGGGCTGCTGGAATTATCAGCCTCATCCCCCTTTTGCTCTTTGGATCTTGGGAGCCAGTGGGATCACTGGTCTTATCTTCTCCTTGCCCCATGACTTTGGAGACCAGCAGGGTCATTGATCACCCTCTTTCCACCATCCAAAGTCCACATTAGCCCACAGACAATTAGCGACCCCTTCCACCACCTGCAGAAACTTAGTGGGCTGGTGAAAGCCTCAGAAACCACTCACCCATGCAGAGGATCTTAGGATTTGTGACATTTGGGGAGTTTCCTCCTCAAGTAGAGGACCTCAGTGGGTAAACGACAGCACCAGTGAACTGCTCCCCAGCTGTAGAACCTTGATGAGTCTTGGCAAGAATGTGGGTGAGTCCTTCTTCCAGAACACCAGGTGACTTGAGGAGAGTGCCAACAAGGCCTCCCCCAACATACAGGAAATCAAAAGGGCATACAAGACACCCAGTGATGTAGTAGGGTCTCAGGTGAGATGCACACTATAGTCAGATAAATCAGGCAGCCTGAAACAACCTGAAGCCATAGTAACAATAGGAAGTAAGGGTTGAGTTACATCAATACTCCTCATTTCTAGGAAAGATATAGGACTCACTTAACTGGCAGAATGGGAGGAACTCAAGTGACTGAACCTCCCCTACTTTACTGTGGGACCCAGTAATTAGAAAAACATCAACCACACAGCAAGAGCCAAAGACACACAGGATGAACAATTGAGACTAGTGATACTGAAAAGACCAAAAGATTAACCCAAGAGGTGAAAATGACAAAACAAAAAAGCAACATGTAATCTCAAATGTGTAATCCATCAGGAATAAGTACAAGAGACACTGAAATAGAGGACATTAGTAATTAAACACCTGAAATTTCTGAAAAGATAGCAAGTGAAATAAAGAAAGAAATCCATGAGGCTATGGAGAAAATCAGATTAGAAATAATCTCTCACATAAAGACAGAAATGACAACTTTAATAAAGAAGTTGCTCAGCATAGCTAGAGAAGACATGCATAAAAAAGGATAGGAGCATGGGAAAATGATGGAAATCCTGAATAAGCAATGTAGAAAAGAAGAATGTATGAAACAAATTCAAAGAGATATACAGGAAATAAAAAATTCTATTGGAAGCTGGCAAAACCATTTGAATGAAGCTGAGGATAGAATTTCAGACCTTGAGGGCAGGATAGCAGCTGGTGATTATGAAAGGAAAGAACTTTTAAATATAACAGGCAGCATGAAATGACAATTCAACAGTTTCGACATGATGCAAAGAGAAAAAATATAAGATTGATAGGCATCAATGAAGATGCACGAGTCAATGCCACTGACATTGGTAAACTATTCACAGAAGTAATAGCAGAAAATTGCCCCAAAATGGGGAGGAATCAGAAACACAGGTAAGTGAGGCATATAGAACACCAAATAGTTGTAACCTAGACATATAATAACTAAGATTCCAGACATGCAGCATAAAAATAGAATACTAAAAGCTGTAAGAGAAAATGTACAACTCACCCATCAAAAAAAGCTTATTAGAATCATGACATCTCAGCACAAACCCTCAAGTCAAGATGGGCTTGGAGTGAACTGCTTCAAGTCCTGAAAGAAAACAACTTTCAACTCAGATTGATGTACTCTGCAAAACTTTCTTTGAAAATTAATGGAGAAATAAGATACTTCCATGACAAAGAATAACAGAAGAAATTCATGTCCATTAAACCAACCTTAGAAAGAGTACTGAATGACATACTAAACAGAGATAAAAATGACAATTTTCAGAACAATAACAGAAAGATACAATGAGACAGGGTAAACAGTTAAACAAAGGAGAAAAGCAGGAAACCAGCACAGGAAAATAATATGACAAACTTGAACTAGTACATATCAGTTATAACCATCAATGTAAATGGCCTCAGTTTACCAATTAAAAGAAATAGGTTGAAAGAATGGATTAAGAAACAGGATCCAGATTCAACAATATGCTGTATACAAGAAACACATCTGACTCAAAGGGAAACTCATAGACCAAAGTCAAAGGACGGAAAACAGTATTCCATATAACAGAAACCCAGTAAAAAGCAGGGGCAGCTATTCTGTTTGCAGACAATGTGAACTTCAAACCAAAAATGGTCAAAAGAGATAAAGAAGGTCATTACATACTTGTCAGTGGAAAAATTCAAGAGGAATAGCTAACAAACATAAATATGTATGTACCAAATACAGGAGTACCCAACTATATAAGACAACTACTAAGAGACATGAAAAACCAGATATGCAATAATACAATTGTAATAGGAGATCTTGGTGTGCCACTATCACAAAGAGCTAAATAAACTAGACGAAAAGTCAGCAAAGAAACCGAACCAAATCAAACTTGTGAACAAAAAGACTTAGTACATGTTTACAGAGTGTTCCACCCAACCACATCTGAAAACACATTCTCAGCTGCACATGGGGCACTTTCTAAAATAAAACATATATTAGCCAATAGAACATTCTTAAGTAAATGTAAAGGGATTGAAATTATCCCATGCGTATTATCTGACCATAGTGCACTGAAATTGGGAATTAATGGCAAAAGAAACTGTTAAACCTACATAAACACATGGAAATTGAATAACAACCTCTTGAACAACCAATGGGTTATAGGTGAAATTAGAGAAGAGATTAAACAATACCTGCAATTCAATGAAAATGCAGATACAACATACCAAAACCTGTGGGACACAATGAAAGCAGTCCTAAGAGGGAAATATACAGTAGTGAAGTGCCACATCAGGAAAACAGAATGGGCACACATAAACAACCTAATGCTACAACTCAAGCTTCTAGCAAAAGAAAAGCAAGTCAAATTCAAAGCTCATGGAAGAGAGGAAATTATAAAGATCAGAGCAGACATTAATGAAATTGAGACTAAGAAAACAGTACAAAAATTAATGAATGAAAGAGTTGATTCTTTGAGAGAAAAAACAAAATTGATAAACCTCTAGTCAACCTTATCAAGAAAAAGAAAGAAAAAACTCAAATTCATGCAATAAGGAATGAAAGGGTGAAATTACTACAGATCCCATGGAAATTCAGAAGATCATAAATACCTGCTTCAAAAACCTTTATTCATATAGGGTGGAAAACACAGAGGAAATGGACAGATTTCTAGAAACATATGAATTACCAAAGCTCAATCAAGAAGATGTAACAATTTTGAATAACCCAATACCAGCTACAGAAATTGAAAGTGTGATTAAAAACTTACCAACAAAGAAAAGCCCAGGTCCCAAGATAAATTGTGTATGAAATTTAGAGAAGATTTAATGCCACTATTCCTCAAACATTTCAATGAAATTGAAAGGGGAGCGATTCTTCCGACTCATTCCTGAAGGCAAGTATTACACTGATACCAAAACCAGAGAAAGACCCAACCAAAAAGAACTATAGACCAATTTCCCTAATGAACATCAGTGCAAAAATTGTCACTAAAATGCTGGCAAACTGAATGCAGCAAATCGTTAAGAAGATTATACATCATGACCAAGTGGGATTTTTCCCAGGAATGCAGGAATAGTTCAAAATATGCAAATCAGTAAATGTAATACACCACATTTCCAATGACAAAAATTACACGATCATCTCAATAGATGCAGAAAAATCTTTTGATAAAGTCTAACACTCGTTCATGATAAAAACGCTACAGAAACTCAGAAGAGATGGTATGTACCTCAATCTGGTAGAAGTCATCTATGACAAACCAACAGCTAATACTATACAAAATGAAGAAAAACTGAAAGCTTTTACTCTAAAATCAGGAACAAGACAAAGACATCCACTATCACCACTCCTATTCAACATAGTTCTGGAAACACTAGCCCAAGCAATTAGATAAGAAAGAGAAATAAAAGGAATAAGGATAGGAAAGGAAGAAGGTAAATTATCACTATTTACAGATGACATGATACTTTATATATAATATTCCAAAAAGTCTATCAAAAGATTACTAGATTAATAAGCAAATTCAGCAGTGTAGCTGGATACAAAGTCAACACTCAAAAATCAATAGCATTCCTGTACACAAACAACAAATTCACTGAGAGAAAAATTATGGAAAAAACACCTTTCACAATAGCATCCAAAAGAATGAAATATTTAGAAATCAACCTAACAAAAAAAGCCCTATACACTGAAAATTATACTACTGCTAAATTATACTACTAAAAAAGGAGATTGAAGAGGATGTCAGAAAATGGAAAGATATCCCTTGCTCTTGATTAGGAAGAACAAACACTGTGAAAATGACTGTACTCTGAAAACTGTTATACAGATTTAATGTAATTCTGATCAAAATCCCATTAACATATCTTACTGATGTAGAGATGACATTCCTAAAATTCATTTGGAAATGGAAGAGACCTAGAATAGCAAAGGCAATCCTTGGCAACAAAGGCAAGGCAGGAAGCATCACAATCTCTGACTTGAATATACTATAAAGCCACAGTGATAAAATCAGCATGGTACTGGCAAAACCAGGTCTGAGGATTAATAGAACAGATTAGAAGTTGCAAATGCATCTACAAAGACACTCAGCCACCTTATATTTGACAAAGAGGCTAAACATGTTCACTGGAAGAAAGTCTCTTTAATAAATGGTGCTGGAAAAATTGGCTTTCCACATGTCAAAGACTGAAACTAGACCCATGCTTCTCACCATGCACTAAAGTAAAAAAGGATCAAAGATCTAAATATTAAAACAGAAATATAAAATCTACTGAAAGACAAGATAGGCAGAAATCTTGAAGACACAGGGCTAGGCAGAGTTCATGAACAAAATGTAAACCACACAGGAAGTACTTCAAAGAATCAACAACTGAATCAACAACTGAATCAACAACTGAAAATGCAAACCACCTGGAAAGTACTTCAAAGAATCAACAACTGGGATAAAGAATTGAAAAATATTAGGCTCCTCAAATTCAAAGACCCAATCCAAAAAGGGGCATCTGAGATGAACATATACTTCTTAGAGAAAGAAATACAAATGGCAAATAAATACCTGAAAACATGCTCAACATCACTGGTCATTCGAGAAACACAAATTAAAACAACACTCCATCTCACTCCAGAAGCATGGCTGCCATCAAGAACTCAACTGATATCAAATGTTGGCAGGGCTGTGGGGGAAAAAGGAATACTTCTCTACTGCTGGTGGGAGTGTAGACTGGTACAGCCACTATGGAAGTCAGTGTGGTGATTCCTCAAAAAACTTGGATTGGGCCAGGGATTTAGCTTTAGTGCTTGCCTGCCAAATCCTAGGTCATGAATTCGATCTCTGGTAACAAACAAACAAACAAAAAAACTAGGATTGCAAGTCTCATTTAATCCAGCTATTCCTCTTCTGGGTATTTACCCAGAAAAATTGAAAATGTCATGCCAATGACATTTATGTGCACCCATGTTTATAGCAGCACAGTTTGTAATAGCTAAATCTTGGAAACAACCAAAATGCCCATCAACTGCAGAATGGGTAAAAGATATGGTACTTTTATACAATGGAATATTACTCAGCTATAAAAAGGATATTCTTGAGGTTTTTATAGGTAAACAGGGACAATGTAAGACCATACTCATAAATGAAATAAATCAAACTTACAATTATAAATATATTGTCTCCCTAGTATAAAAATAATAAAATATGAAAGAGTAATAAGATTCTAAATATACAATAGATATTGCAATAGTGAAAGGGAAAGAAAGTGCGGAAAAGGACAGAACAACTAAAATAGAGGAAAGGAAGAAAGGAAAAGATTATATGTATGTTGGTAAACACATATGAATGTATGAATGTATATGTATGCTAGATAGATAGCTATACTACTAATCTCTGTTAGTTCATCAAAAAGGACAGTTAGTGTTACCACTGTTTGATCACTTTTGTGCCTAGATTTTGTAACGTGAACAACAACTTCTAAGACAAAAATATGCAATATATTAACTAGTGTTAATTCTCTACTTTGTTTTGAAATCCTGTATCATTCCCATCCTTTTTGTTTTGCTTTTTAAAACAAATAAAAAAATATACAAAAACCAACTAACCAACCAACCAAACAAATAAACAAACAGCTTCACCAACTTAAAATTCAGTCCCAGCGAAAATTATCTTGCAAAAAGAGGAGAGGTTTTGTGGCAGAGGGGACCATGTAAGAGAAGGTAGGTAAGATAGAGAAAGGCACAAGTGAATTTAGGGAACAAACAGGACATACGTGTGCAAGGGTGGGGCAGGGCTGGACACTGTGAGGGCAGGTTAGTGGCAGAGCACTGAGGTTCTTGACTGTCATGCTACCCTTAAGAGACTATCCAGGGAAAATAAGGATTTTAGTGACAATTTTAGTAAGGGATAATAAGATGCACAAGGTTAAAAACCTTGTTCTGGATAAGGAATGGAGAGCCCATCAGTAAAGCAAATTTTGGACAGAAGAATGATTATACAATCATTTTGAATAAAAGTGTTTCATATAATTGTATCAATAGACATTAAAGGACACATCTTAGAAATTTTTTTAACTTCAAAAAATTTTACTAGTACATGTTTGAAATTTATTCAGTTTGTAATCATCTTGGGGGATGGGTACATGTACTACTACTGCTTGTTTCTCTCTTTAGTACCCTTCTCCTTTCCTTTCCCTCCCTTCTCCCTGTTCCTCTAATTTTCCTATCCTGATTTTCATTCTTGTTGACATTATTAATTAGCTCATGTTATATTTTCATTCATTGATATTAGTAGGTTCTTGTATGTCACATATCTTTATTCTTCTTATTTCCCCTTCCCCTCCCCACCTCTCACTCTTGTTCCCTTGGACCACTTTCCTATTGCAAGAGATCCATCCCCTTGTCTCCTTCTATCCATCTTTTGTTATTATCTATGTTTGCACTTTGCCTCACCCAAATGGGAGATACCATATTGTATTTAAGCTTGTGTGTCGCATCTTAGAAGTTGATTATAAATGATTCAACTAAGCCTCCCAGTCTCCCAGAGTTGTAAAAACTAATATTCGTAATCTTACTTTAGCATAGCGCTTAAAATTTTATTTTAGTAGAATGAGCAGAGGCTGCCTCATTTGCTGTTTCACTTCCTAGCTGTGTAAAATGGGCAAAATACAACATGGCCACATCTGCTTTGTGTCTACTTTAATTTTATAACTTATTTAAAAATAAATGTAAAGTAACGACATGATTATTTTACTAGTTATTTTTATACATGGACTTAAGAAAAAAAATTTAGATATCTGAAATGCCATGTTTCATTTGGACACTAAGAAGGGTGGATAACACTGCACTTTAATTTTCCAATCTCTTTTGTGGTTATGTGGGAAAGATTTATCTGGCATACCAAAAACCTGTTTTTACTTTTTTCTATAGTCCCTTTTTTCTTTAAAAAGCAGTTCAGTTATCCATATTTTTCCTCACTTCTACTTGGAGAAATTAAAATAAAATGAAATCCTAGGCAAAATTAAACAGAAAATATACTAAAGAGCATGTTCAAAAACCACATACTTTTTCAGTTTGTCAACACCTAATTATAAGACAGTCTGTTGGCTAATTCCTTGACTGTTTAGAAAAAAGATGCTTTAGGCTTTGCATTTTCTGGTAGGAGGTCTTAAATAGGCAGATACAGAAGAATTAGTAATGGAATCACTGTCTCAATTTTATTTTTAAGCAGTACAAGCTCTAGTACATGAGCATCTATAAAATAAAGAGTACATTTTTAAAATCGATTATAACAGCAATACTCTCCACCAAAACATAAGAGGCTTTGTAAATGGAATTTTTCAAATCAAGGAAAAAAACACATAGAAGTATAAAACAAACAATATTTTTCTTTAAAAACTGCTGTTCATAGACAAACCCATTTAAAATAGAATTGCTTTTAATAGACAAGCCAATTAAAAAATGAATGTTGAAATGTTTAAAAATTTCAGTTAACTCAAAAATTATGAAGCATGAAGACAACTAAAAATGCTAGATAAATTTAGAATCATTTGCATATATGCTATTTATAACTTCATATTCCAATAAGCAATTGCCTACAATTTTCATATAACTGTGCTGCTTCTCCTACAGTGTCATTATAATCATTGCATAACACCTTGTTTGTTGGGGCAGGGGTCCATGTAACTAACCATTTACCACCATGCTCAATTTGTGCATCTGGTCAGATCTGTGGTGTTCATGTACAGGACAAGATACTTCTACCCTTTTTTCTTTTGCTTTTTTTCCCCTTTAAATAAAAAAAATAAAGATGCTGTGAGGAACACGGAGATGAGCAGCATATATCCCCTACCTACCTCTTAGTACACAAATGTAAGAATACTGGACATAAAAGACTCTTTCCTAGTTAATATTTGGAGACATTTATTTAAAATTTCAAGATATATATATAAACCTTTAATTTGGTCAAGCCAAGAGTCTTCACACTGCAGCCCTCAGTAGCAAACCTAAATTCAATTGCATATTTGGGTCTGTTAAAACATATTTATAATTTGCTACATTTTTATATTTATATTTGGGTATTTCAGTGCTGTATTCAGAGCCCAAGGGTACACTGGTGACAAGATTTTTCTGTAATCAGCACTTTTTAGGCACAATGGGCAATGAGCCTGGACTGTCAGTCTCAGACGTCTGTTCTGAGGGCAGGAAGTGTGTAAGATGCAAATATTAACAATCACTATCAATAGTTGGTATTTACATAAGAACTTTTAATTAAGATCTAGCATCACTTTGTTGGAAAGTTCAGAAAATTATTTAACTCTACCAAGTGATTTGGATTTCTTAACTGTACAAACAGTGTTTGCAGTCAACTGACCTATAGTCCCTTGAGGAGAAGGAGTAGTGTTTAAACATCTTCATGCCACCAGGATTAAGTGCTTAAGTCCCTACTGCTTTATTAAGGTACCTGCTCCTTTTGTCTATTTCATGAGTTGGGCAAACAGAATGTATTAACATTCAATATTCATTTACCAAATGTTTATTGAGCATTACAGTAAGGAAAGCACAGGATTAAAATGGATTGCTTATATTGAATTTCTGCTTTACATATCTACTGGCAAGCACATAAAAATACTTCACATCTACTATTTAAACATGCTTAACAAGGATGACTTCTCTATAGTTATAAAATAGATTGCATATATTGAAAGGAGATGTAACATGTATTTACCAGTAAGACAAAATAAGAAATGCAAATGTCTAATATCTCACTCCTAGACTTAGTTAATGAAGTTTAGGGTAAATATTAATGGAAAATGATTTTTTATGGATGAGAGAGAGAAATAAAATCTGTGACAATATCAAAATCTTCCATAATTTTTTCCTGAAATTCTCAAAACACTTTACAGATACTATTTACAGCATCATTTGTCATGTAAGAGATAAATGATACTTTTCTTGTCAAATGATATGAAATATGAGGACTATTTTAGATTCCATTAAATATACTGTGTATAATTATAAAACTGAGGATTGCAAGTCACTTGTCTAATATTTAAAATCTCAAATGATAACCTACATCTCAGAATTCCCTCATAAATCAAATATAAACAGTCTAAAATTTATCTCTGTGTAAAGTTATTATAGAAAACATTATGTAAAATTATTATGCAAAAATATTATATAAGAAACTTGGAATGAATAAGAGAAGCAGCAGCCTTGAGTAAGGGTAACAATTTATATATGCTGCTTACTGCTGAGTGTCAAAATTTAACTGCAAGTGAATGCGCCTGTAACTCAAAGCCTCAAGCAGAAAAAAGGTCAGCTTTTTCTGCCCTCCAGGTTTGACACTGAGAACATCCAGTTCATTCTCTCAGAGCACCCTCAGTGTACGACATTGTTTCAGTATTTTTCTTCCTTGATATTCACTGGATATTAGAAAAAATAATGGTTCTATTATGGACAAACACTTTTAGAGCTCTGTATTTTCTGCTATTAACATTAATTAGTCTTTTGGAAAGAAATTGGTAAGTGGAAGCCCACTCCACAAATACAAATGCAATTATATTAATCTAAGAGGTAAGAGATAACTACTCGCTATATGAGCCTTAACTATTATGTAATGGATCCTTTCCATTTTGGTAGCATTGGTTTCATACCATTCCTCACCCCTCATCCTCCACAATAGTTCACATAGCAGAAACTCTTTTCAACCACTGTAATGAGTGCTAGGAAATCAGTCTTACCCATAAAGTGGTCTATGATGCATATATTGTGAGACAGAGTCATTAAGGGTCCAAATGCACACCAGAAAATTTAGTGAAGTAAATGTGATACCATAAAGTCTGCAAATCAGACATACACAAAGGAGCAAACGGCTGGGAAACTAAAGCATTTGTTGTTTTCTGCTTTGTTATTTCAAGTTTCCATGGAGGATTTCTGAAATGAATTTCACACACAACTGCCTCATTTATCTGGCTTTATTAGGGGATAAGATATCTAAATAAAGGATGCTTTTGTCCCAGATGACTATTAGTCTTGTAATTAATGCAGCTTTAAAATATCCAAAATTTAGAGAGATCTTGAAACATGTGCTCCAAACTTTGTTGCCTTCCTGCAACACAGTCATTCAATTCCCCAGAGGCTTCCTTTATCGGGAACCAGCAGTGCTTGAAAAACTACTAGTTGATTGTTCTCTGAACTCAACCTCCTGGTCCCAGGCTTCATAGTGTGGAGCTTTTTAAAAAAATTATTTTCAAATAAATTTTTGGTATTTCTTTTCTCCATCCCTTTTTCTTACTGGGTTCTCTTTACAGACTCTTGCCTCTGGTCAGCTTGTGAGGAAACAAGTCTGTGACTGTCTTTTCTCTGTTGTGAGCTAGAATGCCATATAGCTAAATGTCCTAGAATTGAATGTAAATTAAGATTAATGTTGAAGACAACCTGAATATTCTTCAAAAGTCAGAAACATTGGTTCAAAAATCAGAAACATTGTTGCTTAGGATAACTACGTCCCAGGTGTTGGAAGCTCACACATAAGTCCACTTCCTGGTAAATGAAGCTTTATTGTGTTATTGAAATAAAATGCAATGGCTTACAAAATTCAGCTGAGAGCTTCCTGATATATTAAACAAAACAAAACATTTCAAAATGTCTATCACAACATCCCCTGTGGTTTGGGGCAGATTTCCTTTAAAAAACAGGACAGCATCCTCTGGAAACTTCAACTTGTAAATAGAATCATTGATAACAGCATGGTTTGGATTCAACATTAAGAAAACAAAGAAAGGACAAATATCATTAGAATTAAAAAAAATTCTGCTTCAATAACATAGGAAAGCTCATGTAAGCTTTGATGGAACAGAAAAGTCCCTTAATCCAACACAAATTCCTTTTTAAGACAGGACAGGACAGCCTTGGATCTGTACATTTAAAATTCATTAATGATCTTAGCATGAGAATTAGAAGGGGGTACTGTTTCCACAATCAGATAAATTATGAAAGAAGGGCCTCCATCCTACCTTCTGCCCTTTTCTTAGCAACTGGAAGATTTGTCTATAACTGATGGATTTCAGGGACATTTTTCCTCGTCTTCCTTGAGGAGGGCTAACACCAGGATCACAACTTCCCTCAAACATAGCAGCAATCCACAGTGATTCTGGTGTGGTTCTCTTTGTTCTTTGCTCTGTATGTGTTCAGAGTGACCTTCCAAATGGCTGAGTGTATAAAGCAGCACCTTTAGAAAGCTAAAAGGGGGAGAATGGCTTGACTACTTCCACACGTTCCCAAGGGAACAATCTTCTGCCTTACTGAGTTGTAGAAGGTACTATAGGGGATCTAGTAGCTAGACCTTTACCTGGTGTCTCCAGTCATTGTGAGAAATGAAAATTCCCTGATAGCTTTCCAGGCTCCTCCTTAAAGATGGTCCAGCTCCCAGTGAAGTACCACTATAGAAGAAGCTTCGTTGAAAAGTCTATGGAAACCACTAATTGAACCCCCCAACAAAAATATGCAGGTGAGAATGAGCTAGCACAGGTATGAAATATCATTAGATGGTTGCCAAGGCAACATGCTAAAGGCGTTCAGGTTTGAAATTGTTCAGGTGGTATAAACTTTACAACCGTGGACATCAGAGGCACTTCCTTTGCCCAGTCACTGCAACTGAGAGACAGCTGCTTGGAGACTCTTGGTTGCATAGTCCGCACATGTCTAAAGCTTGGTGATATGTTCATACTTGCTTTTAAGATAGAAGCTCTTTTAAGGTGTGTACTTCTTGTTTGTCACTTTAATCAAAGTGCTAAGCCCTTGAAATAAGTAAATACTAAAAAGCAAAGCAAAGCAAAGCAAAACAAAACAAAACAAGTGACCAAATGAATGAACACAGTTGAGCCTATGCCTACTACTTAGGACACCTACAATCAAACATCATAATTTCTTTCGCTTGATGAAGGTAAGAAGCTCAACAGAGGAATCTGTCTATTTGTATTGAGCTACTTTTTAAAACGCTGTCAAAAAGTATCTCCAGGGAAATGTCTACTGTTGTCTTCATGGCAACCACAATCATTTGCTTGACATCTGACCAGTCTATGGCTTGCTTATACAACCTAGGATTCAGTCAAGCCCACCCTTGTTCTCATACTTCTGCATTTATTTCTATATTCAACAAAAATATGAGGATTACTATATATCTATATCTGCACATCTACTTATATAAACATCTATAAGGCATCACTTTAGATTTTTGGGCTACAATGTAGTGAACTCACAGCCCTAACTCTTGTTTCCTGAAAGTTATAATGCTATTTCTATTCTTTTGACCTGAAGACATGCCAGGTACTATTTTCTTTGGGAAGGATTTACATGCTTATTCTAGTATGTTTCACAAAACATATTGTTATGGGTTGGATCTTAAACATTCTTCAAAGGCCCATGTGCTAAATGTCTTGTCACCTTCCTAAGGTGTCCCTAGAACATGTGGAGTCCTTAGGAGATAGGGCCTAGTTGGAGTAAGTTAGGCCATCGAGGGCATGCCCAGGAAGGGTTAGAGGGACCCTAGTCTTTGTTGTCTCTTTCTTTGAGCCCTAGACACCATGAGACGAGCAATCTCCTCTGCCACGTACACCTTACCAAAAGGCACTGCCTTAACACACGCCCAAAGTCAATAAGACCATGTGACCATAGACTGAAACCTCCAAAACCATGAGCTCAAATAAATCGTTTTGCCTCATAATTTGATGTTCTCAGGTATTTTATCACACAGATGGAAAGGTGTTACTGCACATAAATTTTCTAATTCAATGCATAGTAGTTTATGTTTTGCAGTATTATTCTCTACCTCAGGATATTTATCAAATTAATTCATTCAAGCAAATACTATGCCTGACAAAAGAAGAATAAAAAAATCACATGCCTCCTTATAGATAAATATGGATAAAAAAATGAGTATCTCAAAGCTTCATATTCTTTTTATCAAGATATGAAAAGGCTTAACCCATAACTTAATTCTTTTCTCTTTAATTTCTCATGTGCATTCCACAATAGCTGAAGCCAAGTAAAACAATCATTTAACAGTATCAGTCACCATATTCACATATTAGGAAATTTCAGGATTTGCCATATCAGAAAAAAAGGATATAAATAAAGTGTTCTTAAAAATGTTTGAATGTATAAGTTTGGCAATTGTTCATTGCCACTTAACATTATTGACACTGAAAATGGAAAACAAAAACAATTCCACTTAGTACTTAGCTTATGCTTTTGTAAGCAGTTTTTCAATTGGAGAATATATTTAACCAAGGTGGTATTTTGTCAGCAAGTCGGTATTATCTAACTCTACAATTCTGAGAACTGGAAACCATCTTATAAACTGTTTACTCTCATACTTTCATTTAATAAAAGAAAAACTTCAAAACTATCAACTGTAGTCAGGCTTGGCTCATAAACTCAAAAAGTTGACAATTTCCTTAGGACCTCTGTATGCTCTGATAATTTCTCTTATAACTAGTACGTCAATAAAACATTACATTAATAAAAATTCCACCTATAAAATTTCCTTTCTTTCTTCTATAGAAACAGAAGAGAGTCTGAGGTATGGATGCTTAGCTTGCAATTGTGAGACATTTTGTGACTAATTTTTTTTCTTTAGTTCAATGTTAGTGGACCTGAGAGGTTCTACTTCCATACCAGTCCACAAATCTCCCACCTTTGTTGCTCAGGGAGATTTTACTTTTCCCATGTACAGCATTAGCACCATTGCTATATCCTAAAAATGACCACAGGAATTAGATTTTAGTGACCTGGGATACTCAATGGGAGTCATTTGTATACTATAAACTACTGTATACACATCCTTTGTATTTTCTGAGCCACTGAACTATGAGGAAAATTGTGGTGCAGTAGCTTAGCCTTCCTTATCCAATACATAGTCCAGATGTATTTTTTGGCAGATTAATTCCATTTTGTATCATTACTTTTAAGGTAATTCTATTATTATTATTATTATTATTATTATTATTATTCTGTTCTTTAAATGCTTAATCCATTCTATATCCAATGTTAAGTGTTTTACCTAAATCATATTATTTCTTAATTCCTCACAATTCTGCAAAGTATAATTGAATAACCTGGATCTAAGGTGAGAATTTTTGTCTCCCTGACTCAGTGCCTATGATCTTTGTTCTGAATTGATCATTCTTTGTTTCTCTGCAATTATACTAGCTACTATTAACACTACCTAGAGCTCCTGTATTTTAAAGAGGTAATGTATGATAAAAAGTTTCAACAATATTCATTTTATTTAGATGAAGCACGTTTCCTCATTCTTACTTCATTAGTACAAGTCAGTTTGAGATGACTTATGTAAATGGTAAATTTAAATTGCAAATATTAAATTTCAGACATTTACTGGGGAGTTGATACCTTTAACTCCAAAACCTAGCTCTTACCATCTCGTAGAACAATACAAGGGCTGCATATAGGAAGTGACAATGAATATTACTTCAATGACTATTATTTTAAGGAATAATCAAGTTATTTCAGATCTTGATCTTAGAAAAAATTCCAAAAGAAATCTTTTGACCTTTGTTGAGGAAAAAAATAGGCTCCATCAGGAAGTAGTTGGTAAGAAGAACATTTGTGGATGTAGTCAGGGTTAATTCCTTGAATGGGAAATCCTCACATAGAAATGAAATTAGAAGCCTGATTGAATAATGGAGGCAACACAGATTGCCCTAGAAAGTACTAAATAAACTGCAAAAATACATTTGACTACAGTAGCATATGCTGTTGAAGACATCATAGATATTGGCTTATCATAGTTCCTCAGTGCCTTTTTCTGTCTCATCATTATAGCCTTTCATGTACTTTCTTTCAGGTGCTTTTACATCTCTTTGCCTATTATTTTTCCATTATCACCCTGCACATGTTTACTAAATCCTCTGCCAGCCAGACCACCAACTCTATTGAGAACTCTAATGTCAAGTTCCAAGTGTAAACATGAATGTATGGCGAGATCAGAATGGCAGGAAAGGAGGTATTCAGAAGACAGTGGGAAATGTATATATCCCAGAATAGACGATATTTAAGAAAAATATTAATGGAAAAACATTATATTAATAAAAATTCAGCCTATAAATGATTAGTTCTTATGATGCCACAGAGTATCTTAAATTCTCAACTGAGACTTGAAACCATGGTATTACTTTGTAATAGTTACACAGATACTTTCAAGTATCTTCTTATTATTTAGCCATGTAACTTCTTTAATATTGTAAATGGAATATTTAATAAATCCATGTCAGGATGTCTCTTCAGTTTTAATTTGTTTACAACAGAAACTCTTGTTAAACTAAATGCAGTAGTTCTGGTTAGTGATTAGTGTACTAATGAACTTCTAGAGTCCTGAAACTCAGACGTCCCAACCTCATGCAAAAGTACCTTCCAAACTTCAGCAAAGCACAAAAAGTTTAAAATCATAGCAAGAGTATCTCTATTCTACTTTAGTCTTTTCTGGAATACAATAACCAAGCACAGTGGTCTGAATAGGATCAGTCTCCCAAAAAGAAAAAAGAAACAACAGATTCCATTTAAGTTCAGTACTGCAGAGCTGGCAGGGGTCAAAAGGTAAAGTTTGACCACTAGTAATGATTCCTCTTTCTTTACCAATAAGTGTCTAGTTTTTACTAAAAGAGATAGCAACCATTTAAGGAAGAAAAATAAATATGTACTTGGCTTTCTGAACTAGTGAGAAACACAGTCTGTGGTCCTGGTTTTCTGGACCCCCGTGGGAACGAGATGCCCTGGTTACTGAATATTTCTTTGCAACTTGAAGCTCATGTTAGCATTATTTTCACAGAGTTAAAATCTTTCACAGAACCACCATCAGGGTTGATGCTTTGCAGAAATGATTTTCCTCTAATAAAGCTATCCACACAATGTGAAAGTCAACTTAGCCCTGCATAAATCCAGAGAAGTGCTAACTCATAAAAAAGAAGGCACCCTGGAATTTGCATAAATCCCTTTGTCTTTTATAAATTTATTCCTTGTTAAATGCAGTTGCTGCTTAAAAGCTAATTATATTTATCAACTGAATTAAATTCATTCATTTTGGGCTAATCATGCTCCCTGCTCCTTCCTTCCTTTCTACCATGAAACAAAATATAGATGCAAATTGATTCTAGTTAATAACCTTATAATTTAAAATTTTATAACCTAGAAATTGAGTTCTGAATAGAATTTGCTATTCAACCAACCAGACATTTCATTAACAGAAACATACTGTATATTTAAAAATATCTATGGAATTAAAAAGTCAAGTACAGATTGATATTGTTATTATGATTTATATTTTTCTAGAAAAAGACTTAGCAAAGTGTATCATGGAGCAGGGTGATAATGGGAAATTGATCAGATTGAGAATTACAAAAAAAGTGTTAATAAAGTTCTATTCTTATAATGTGGAATAACTGATGTTTGGAAAACCAAAGTGAACAGTGAGAAATTTTACTCTCAAAATGAGAATTAGTGGTAAAAAACAAATAATATCAATATATCTTCAACTAGTGCCAATATTGGGTAATTGTGTATATACTTTAGTGATGGTTTAAAAGAACCCAATATTGATAATCCTGTACAATTTTGCAAACAAGAAAATCTGTAAATTCCTATTTCAAGTGGTAAAAATATTTTTCTTCTATTTTATAATGTTTCTTTAAACAACAGTGTTTCTAATAGATTAAAAGCATTAGGGAACACATTTAGGACCCCTTCTGTCTCTCTCTCTCAGACAGAAGCTTTCTTTCTCTCAATAAATATATTCTGATTTTTAAAAAAAGCATCATAATATATATACATAATGGAGTACTATTGTGCCATAAAGAAGGATAAACCTGAGTCATTTGTAGGAAAATGGATGAATCTTGAACCTATAACATTAAGTGAAGTAAATTAGACACACAAATTTAAATATCACTCAGTTTATCTGATATGAAAAACTCATTACATAAATAAAATGCAAAATAAAAGACAGTAGGAAAAAAGAGAAAAAAGCTATCATAATTCAGCATGGACAATGTATCTAAAAATGTACCTTAATTTAGCATAATTGACTTATGTGTTTTACATGTTTTTGGGTCTATTATTCTGGTTTTAATCTGCATATATGATAATTAACTTTATAAGGATTTAAAAGATAAATTACTTTTATGCTGGCAAAATAAGGGGGTGGGCAGAAGAGGAAAAATAATTAAAATGTATTATGTATATGTACCAGTTCCATATAATGAGTATAATCATTATGTACCGCAAACATGTATCAATGAAAACTAAAAATTTAAAAAAGAATCGTTTAATGGGAGAATGATATAAACAGCTGCTACATTTCTAAAATTTCTCTTTCCTAGATTCCTAATCAAGATTCCTGAGAAGCTTTTCTGTTTTGTTTCGTTTACAATACTAGGGATTGAACTAAGGCCTCATGTACACCAGACAAGCGTTTAACAACTGAGTTACCCTCCCAGTCCAGAGCCTTTAAAATATATATAAACCTCTGAGGATCTCAAAGAGACATTCTCTGCATCTAAACTGTTTTTTGAGTAGTTCTGACACACATTGCTGGTTGAACTTATGGCAGGTATAAACTGAATCTATACTCCAAAAACAGAAGATTGTTTGTTTATTTTCTTTACTGTTTTTTAACTAGTTTAACCATGCTGGTAGCCAATGGATTCTCAACAAACATTTGGGCAATGAATTATATTTATTGAGTTCTTTGAGAAGGAAACCATCCCATTTAAATGTGGTAAAAATCAAAATTTTTTTTTATATAAGAGCAAACTTGGATTTTTATTTTAATCAATTCAATTATTCACAAACTTAACCAAATAGAGTTGTTAATGAATTGAATTGAGACATTTAGAGTAACAAAGGCATATATATATATATATATATATATATATATATATATATATAATAAAATTAAACCTATATGGGGACCTGAGATGAAATACTTAGTTGATATTTATGAATGCTACTGAGAAATGTTCACAAAATTACTTAAAACTTTCAATGAGAAACAATAGTCATAGAATTTTTAAACCTATGAATATTTTGTGTTACACATCAAGTATGTCTTCTTGTACCACGTTAGATAAAGCTAAGATGGAAGTAACAATCATTTTGAGTAGGAAGTCTTTGTCCTTAGCCAAGTTATTTACTCTCAGAGCTTCATTTTAGTCACATGTGACATTACACAGAGTCTTAAAAATAAATACAAAACCAAGTGAAGGTGCCTGGAACAGAACAGATGTGCAGGAAACATGGATTTGCACTCAGTTTTTATCACCACCAAGAATGAGCCCATGTTTATGTTGTAAAAAGTTATCACCTTCAGCAAGCATCTCTATACAGCTGTTTGGCTCCTACAGATTGTGTTTGGGAGGAGTGCTCCACTGTTTTCCCACAGAGAGATGCTCAGCTTTAATCAGTGTTATATGGATAATGTTACTCTGAGGCAGAAAACATGAGAGCATTTCCAAATTGATGTTATCTTTCTTATTCATATATTAAATCAGATGGAATTTAAATAAGTACACTGGATCAATTCCTTTAGGAATCAGGTAAACAGTTCATTACAGTGACACCTCAGTACCCAGCCCTGTTCTTAAAAGATATGAACACTTACAATGCACTCACATTCAGAAGCAGATTATAATCTTAAAAGGAGATATGTCAAGATGAGAAAGCTCTTCAAGACAGTTCTACTATATTATGGTTTTTGTTTTTTTGTACCAGGGATCGAACTCACAATCTCACACTTGCCAAGCAGGCACTCAAGCTGCTGAGCTAAACCCCCAGCCTATATTATGTTTTAACAAAAGTTAGAAGAAAAAGTAACATTAAACATAGACCTCTACTGGTCCATTGAGGAATATTTTTCCATGCATGAAGAAGTATATAAAACTTTTACGCACCAGACTGGCTCGCCTTGTGACCATCACTTTCAACTTGTTGACAGGCACTGTGTATATATGACTTAGGTCCTCCTCTCCAATTTAGCTTTCCCTGTGCTGCCACTTAGTTATCTAAATGATGTATCTTATCATGTCCTATGGATGATTCAAAGCCTCCAATGGCTCCCATCTGGTTGCAGAACAAATGCTAAAACCCTAGCCTGCCATGTGAGGTTGTTAGCAATCTGGCTCTGCAATCTGCTTCTCTCCCCTCATTATCACTCCTCTCCTACACTCTGTCCTGCCTGTTCCTCCTCTTTCCAAATTCCTGCTCCTTGCTCTCATGCAAGTCCTTAAGAATTCAGTCCAAATGAATCGTCTTTTCGTGTACAGATCCCCAAACCTCATGATTCTCTTCCTTCTCTGAGTTGCCACAGCTAGAAACACTCACTATGGACACACATCTTTCAGTCTTCACGTAGTCCTTCTTCTTCCTCTTCCTCTTCCTCTTCCTCTTCCTCTTCCTCCTCCTCCTCCTTTTCTTCTTCTTCTTCTTCTTCTTCTTCTTCTTCTTCTTCTTCTTCTTCTTCTTCTTCTTCTTCTTCTTCTTCTTCTTTCTTCTTCTTTTCTTCTTCTTCTTCTTCAACTCATTACCTTGCATTTGCCAGGCAGGCATTTATGCCACTGAGCTAAATCCCTGACCCATAGTCCTGCTTCTTGCATCCAGTTATGTGTCTCAACATCTCGCAATGGATGTTTAATAAGTCTCTTAAAATTGAAACCTCTTAAACAACACTTCCTCTTCTAACTTATCATCTTCATCTTATCAGTTTAGTAAATCTCTCCTTACTGGCTGTCTTCCAGTCATATGGTCTCTTTGCTTTTTCTTAAGTCATTCATATTTCTGCCTCAGAACATTTGTTCTTGCCCTTCCCTCTGAAACATCCTTCCTCCACAGCCACCAGCCTCCTCAGCTCCTCCAGGTCACTGCTAGGTGTCATCTTGTGGTGATGCTTTCCTTGATGTTCCTGTCTAAACTTCCAATCCACTAACCTCCCCATCACCATTCCGTGGCACACACCTTTCCCTTTCTTGTTTCCCAGTTGTATTTATTATCCACTTATATGCTATGTAATTTACATGATTTTCTAAAATCCATGCCCTTAAGTGGCACACGAGATTAATAAATGCAGGAACTAGGTCATTTTTGTTCATTGCTGACAGGCTAGGGCCTAAGGGCCCAACCCAGCACGCAGGATATACAATTGCTCAAAAAATATGTAGTAAATGAAACTGGTATTCATTTTGCCTTTAAAATGGAGATCATGGAAGAAGGAGGAAACTGAATTAGTACTTTGTTTAGCCAGAGAAAGAAGTGAATATTGGTAGTTAAAAATCTATACTTGAGATCTGAGTTCCACTTTATACACTCTAGATATGCAACCCTTGACCTGTGAAGAGCTGTGATGTCTGGCCTGCCCATATTTGGTGTGGGACTTCAGGTGAAGAGAGGAGACCCCATGTCAGAGACCTCATCTGGAGGGCTGCTAAGTTACGTGCAGGTGGCCCAGCATGTTTACAGTCCTTGTTAACACCAGCTGTTACTATTATCAGAACCTGTGCACAGGCCTCCAATTGCAGGCCATGTCCCTTAAGATCGTACTATCTATTTCTACGGTCCTGCTCTTAGTGAGTGTAACACTCCATTAGCAACTGGGAATTAAACTTTAAGTGAGAACTGATTGTTGCCTCAGAGAATGGAAGTTAGATAACAATAAAGGAGACTAACAATAAAGCCACACACTGAAAAAAAAAAACCTGAATTACACTGAAAAGTAATGATGAATGGAATTCATTAGCCACTTGTTGCTACAACAAAATTTTATTTGAACACTCATTTTAATTTTGTGCTCAGCTTTACAAATATAACAGTCACTAACATGAAGGTGTCCTCATTACTTCAACAATTGTTAGAATCCCATTTAATTAGAATATTTTTCTCCCCTCTGGTTTTACTTTGGATTCCAACTCATGAATCCATTAAATATTATGAGACATTGACTATGTCCTGACATGGATTCCTTTTTCAATACATTATAATAATTTGTAGCTTTCTAAAAGATCTATATTCAGCACATAAAGTTTAGGTTAAGGCAGATGACTAAGTAAGTCTAAGATGAAAAATAATTGTATAGCACTTTGGTCTTATTCTAGTGATCAAAAGTTTATGGTTTCTGAAATAACCTTCAGAGAGGTTTAAAAATGGCACCAGGCTCTTGTTTCCCTGGTTTTCAGTCTTGCAAAAGGAAATGAATATTTCTTTTATTTGTACATCAGCTACAATTAAAGAAACTCAATGAAAATTTAATAAAAGTGGTTGCAATAGATTAAACATGCTCGTGATTTGTCTGGTGCTCTATTAAAGGGTCTATTTCTTCACCCATTGAAAGGGATTGGCCCCTCCCAGCAAGAAGTGGCATCAGAGACAACAACTGTAACAAACTCAGCCATTCTGCTGGCCTGGTCATAGAGAGGAGAATGGAAGTAACTGCAAATGGTCTTGCTGCCGCATATGTAAGAGGAAGATGACCATAGTCTACCTGGTCCCAGCTGATTCTCTAGATTCCTGCAGGTACATGAGCAACCCCAGCAGGAGAAACACCCAGCTGAGCACCACCCAAACTGCAGAAAAATGGAGAAGATGCATGAAGATTGATTTAAATCACAAATTCTGATGTGGTTTGTTACACAGCAACAGGAACTGAGACATAAATACTTTCTAGCACAAATAAAATTCTTTTATATAAAAAGTTCTCTTGTGTCATGTCTATCGAGAGTTACAGAGAAAGACCAATAAATGTATGTACCCTCAGTGATAAAGCAGGAATTGTTCTGTTTGGAACAGAACTCAAAAGTTTGGTTATGCAAATGTGGATGGCGAGGAGAATGATAGAAGAAAAGAAAGGATTGACAGGTGTTTGGAATCCAGAATTGTGATGAGACATGGGGATAGACTGCCTTGTGCAGAGAATGTTTGAGGCACAGGCAGAGGATCAGGGTGACAGGAAAAATACAATTAGATTCATTTTCTAAAACAAAATCAATTTTATTTTTCTAGTCCATCAGATATCTCACAAACTGTGTTTCTGTGAAGGTAAATATAATTTCTACATATATGTAAGAGATAAATATAACTTCCGATGGTACGTGTGTAAATGTTCAGTACATGTGTGTGCAATGTGGGTGCCTGTTGTGAAAAAATAGAGTGATTGAGTTAAAGCAGTATTTGTTTGGTGCCAGTAATAGAACCATTTTCATATATTTGTTCAAATATTTGTTCAAACCAGTTTCATATATTTGTTTGAACAAATATATGAAACTATAGGAGATGGGTGATAAAGGCTTCCAAAACTATAGGCTTCCAAACTATAGGAGATGGGTGATAAAGTTCAGGACATGCAACCCCCAATCTGGCATTCTGCTATGTAAGAGAACAGTAGAAGTATGAAGGCCACTCTTTGTCTCTCACTCTACCTGAAACAGGCAGAAAACCTAGAAGAACTGTCTGTGCTTCTACTGGAGTAGATCAGAAGACTCTCAAGTGAGAGGTTCCCAACCTAAACCTAACAGATAGGAACATGCTCATCTCTTCCTCAGAAGGAAATGAGACACAGAGGAGAATCTGAGCATATAGGTCTTGCTAAGTTCTTCCCAGTTTATTACCATTAGATCAAATCCCTTGTCCTCCCACTGTATTTCTCCCTGACTGCCTTCATCAAACCTAAGCATAAGAATACACAAGTTTATTTGTGTTTTGTGGTCTTCTTATGTGAGGATTCTCATGTCAGATAAAATTTACATCCAATAAATGTGTATAATTTTGTCTTGTAAGTGTACCTTTTGTTGCAGACACCTTAGCCCTGAACATAGCAAAAGCAAAGAAAGTTGCTTCTTTCCTTCTACAGATCTCACAGAATACACAGAATAGAGAACTAGAAGAACTAGAAGAACTTTTTTGCCAGAAAAAAGTCAAGGAAAAAAGTCAAGGAATTAAAAAAAAGCTGGGGGAATATATTTTAAAATAACAATGATCTATTTAACTAAATTTAACCTTCTCTCCTACCTCTGTGCATGTTTATAAAAACATCTTCAGTGTCAACTTCCTTGGTAGCCAGTGGTAGCCTGTCAAATTCCAAACTTCCAGCTTTGGAAATTGGTAAACAATAGGAAGGAAAAAAAGCAATATTTTTCCTCAAATCCTAGACAAAGCACTTCATAGTATTATTTTGAAGTGATTTCCAGTTGTTGTGTTGAAAGACAATAGTGTTCTTAACTTCAATTTTAACCTCTAAAATTGTTGGACTAGAAAACATCCCATTCCATTATTATTCCATGCCTGACAGGAAGTAGAAGGTTTTAGGACAGAAAGTGACCTTGTAGGAAGCAACCTATGACTCTCAGGGACTCTCCCTCCCTTTTTTGCTGCAACTCTCCCACTGGGCTGCACTCTTGGAATGCTTCCTAATCACCCTATGACCTCAAAGCTAGTGCATCTGTTTCAGTAATCCAGAGAGAGAGAGAGAGAGAGAGAGAGAGAGAGAGAGAGAGAGAGAGCGAGCTGTATTTGAACATACATGTCCCTAGACAATTCTATACAAAGCATCTCACATTCATTTCTTCATTAAGCCCCAGTACAAGAGCAAAGTGAACTGGTCTCCCAGTGAAAGTACCAACCAGCCAGCACAGTGCAGGAACAGAGTAAACGAGTATCTTTAGAAAACATATTGCTAAGCAAGTAGACATTGAGTCTTGCCATCAATTTAACTATTTTCCATGACATGACTGGGGCATGCCCTATTTTTTCCAGTCAAGTCTTTAAAACCAGCAGAGAAAAAAAAAAGTCTTCAGCATGTGATGTTGTGACTATGGGATGATCTGGGCATTTATATGATGCTGAGCTCTTCGATAATGCCAAGTCCCAGCATTACAGCTGAGTTGGCTGTTTTGCCGTCTGGGTGGAGGACTCAGCAATCACCATCTTCATTCAATACGAATCATGTAACATCTTGCGCACTAAGGGAGTATCTTGCCCGAAAGCCAAAATGATTTAGCCTGCCTCACTGAAGCTTTAACAGCTACGCTGTGTTATGGTGAAAGACTGCTACAGTTGCCTTTGATTGGTGCTCTTTTGGAAGAGAAACGGTTTTGACTTTCTTTTTCCTTAGGTAAAAAGAGCAATACAAGTACAGGTCTTGAACTCCTAATAATAGTCCCTGTAATCACAGCAGCAAAGCCCATGCATGCCTGTTTCAAGTGCTTCTGAAATGACAGGGAGCTTTCAAACAGAACCAGGCCATGCATTTTTCCAATGCCAAAGCCTGCTGTTGCTGCTGTGCCCTGTCAAATACGTAATGCTGAAAAGCCCAACTGGGCACCTACTTGCCACAATGTTCTTGGCAGTTCTCCACCCATCGCGTCCCAAGATAGCATCTGTTCAGGGCGGCAAGACTATTCTTAGGTGCTTCCTGTGGTGAACATTAAGCAAAAGATTGAAATCTCTGGAAACAGGTGGGGACAGTGTAAAAGAATGGGATGTGAGGGAGTGATTACATATACCTTGCTTTAGCAGTGATCAAGACTTCTGCGTCAAACAAGAAGCCTTTAGTGAAAGGTCCTTTCTAGGGCCAGGCATGGTGAACATTTCACAACCCTTTCATAACTCCTTGGATAATATCTGTCATTTACACACCACTTTTCTAAGTACATAGAGTACATAGGACAAACCTTCTGAGAGAGCAGAAAAGGTGTCAGAATGATTTTCTGTTTCCAGTGCAGGGGAACTGGGAAAATAAAGTTACAGGTCTGTACTGACTGACTTTGTCCCTTTCTCATTTCATTCCTTGTGTCCAACTACCTATTTATTAGGTTTCTAGTACCAAACAACACATCCATCCTCCCCAAATCAGTCACACTTACCCAGAGATTACTATGTCCCTGATCTCCAATTTATACTGGATCCCTGGAGTCCCAAGCCCCTCTTAGCCTGATCGTGCAATGATAATCTCCATCTGGCTGGCTTCAGTCATCTCCTATCCTCACCACTAGGCCCCAGCACTAACTATGAGATGTAGGTGTCTAACCACTGTGGCACAAGGCTTCCCTCAAGTTCTGTACAAACAGAGGTGCACACTCCTGCTGCAGGGAGGTGATGTCAGAGTGGAAAATGGAGAGCACAGGGCAATCAGGGATGGAGACAGCTGAGAGAAAGGACCAAAAGCTTATATGAAAATGTAGATATGCAGGTATGATTTGCAAAATAATTTAGTCACATTGATTTTCTTTTCCTGTGAAAGTGCCATAGAACAAAACTTGAGACATTTTCATGTACATTCTAAAATATAGTTCTCCATATAAAGAATTGAAAAACATCAAGCCCCCCAAATTCAAAGACCCTCTCCAAAAATGGGCATCTGAGATGAACACACAGGTCTCAGATGAAGAAATGGTAAATAAATACATGAAGAAATGTTCACCATCACTGGTCGTTTGAGAAATACAAATTAAAACAACATCGAGATTTCATCTCACTCTGGAAAGAATAGCTGCCATCAAGAAATCAACTGACAACAAATGTTGGCGAAGCTGCGGGGAAAAAGGAACACTGCTCCACTATTGGTGCAGAGTGTAGACTGGTGCAACCACTATGGAAATCCATAGACTGATTCTCAAAAGACTAGGATTGGAAGTTACATTCAATCTAGCTGTTCCCCTCCTGGGTATTTTCCCAGAGAAACTGATAAGTTCATATCACAGCAATATATGTGTACCCATGTTTATAACAGCACAATTTGTAATAGCTAAGTCTTGGAAACAACCAAGATGCCCATCAACTGCAGAGTGGATGAAAAAGATGGTGTATTTTTAATACAATGGAATATTACTCAGCTATGAAAAAGGATGACCTTGAGGCCTTCATAGGGAAATGGAGACAACTTGAGACTATCCTCATTAGTGAAATAAATAAGAATCATATTTATAAATATCACATTGTGTCTCTAGTGTAAAAAGTAATAAGAACTGTAGGAGTAATAAAACCCAAAATGTGTAACTGCTATTATAAAAAAGAGAGGAAAAGAAAGTGCTCTAAAGGATATAACTGCAGGTGTGTTTAAGTATGAAAGATAGATGACCATATTACTGTTTTTGTTAGATTGTTGAGCAGAACTGTTAATGGTCTCACTGTTTGAATGTCTACTTTTTATGCTTTAATTTTGTAACTGGAACAACTATTTCCAAGATGACAGTATGTAACTTATCAAGTAGTGATTTCTTAGTGTGTGTGTTTTTTTTTTTGTTCTTTTCTTTTTTTCCTTTGGAATTCTGTATTGTTGCTACCCTTTTTTCTGTTTTGTTGTTTTTTCTCTTCAAATAAAAATTAAAAAAATAGTTCTCTTAATTTTTGCTGCTAATAAAACAGGGAAACTAAAGAAGGTACAACCACATGAAATTATTTCTTTATTTTGCTCATTATTGTCATCACTGCCATTCTCAGATTAGTATCACAAGGAAAAGAAGAGATCTGTTGCTGTGCTGTTTCTTCCCCACTCCCTTTTTCCTTTCTCTTCTTCTTCCTCCCTTCCTTTCTTAATTTCATTCCTCCCTCTCCTAACTCTCTCCTTCCTCCCTCTCCCCCTCCCTCCTTCCTTTATTCCTTTTTTTTTTTGAATTGCCCATATACTTTCTGAAAGATCAGCTTAAAGATCCCTTGACAGGTATCTGTGGAATCCATTACAATTGTCATCTACTTAGGATATTTTAGGGATAATTTTCTGAGTAAACCATTAGAACCACAGAGATAGCAGCACCATGTTGCCAACAGTGTGAATGTGAAAAATACTACTTGTGTCCTAGATCAACCCACAATGCCAGGTCTATATAGCACAGAAATAGTGATAGAAAGGTGCAAGAATAAAGCAGTTATAACTACTTCTAAGATAGCAATATGCAATATGTTAATTAGTGTTAATTTCCTCTTTTGTTTTTGAAATTCTGTATCATTTCTATCCTTTTTTCTGTTTTACTTTTTTAAAATTAAAGAAAAATTTAAAAAAGATAAGAGGATGGAGCTCAGTGCATCTGCAAAAGTCAGCAGGGTCAAAGCTATCTAGTAGGCCTTTAGTATTAGCTTACGTGTTTGAGACTTTGGTAAGTGACATTTGAAATATTCCAACACTAACTATGGTCAGTGTGTGTGTGTGTGTGTGTGTGTGTGTGTGTGTTGTTTATCTGATTTATAGCAATCATTCCAGCAATGACATTATCACATTCTTCATGACTGATCTTTTGTTAAGAGGTTAGATTTATGTTCCATTATTAACTCAGATTTTCTGTGGAAAATTCATTTTGTCAAAACCAGTCATTACAGAGAGGCTTTACTCACAACTCAAGGTGATAAAGGGCAATAATTAAATTGTAAATATTACTTTGCCATTTCACTAAAATATGGGTTGAAAATTCTTGTAATAAATATGCCCTGGATGACTAAATGGTCTTAAGTGGGGCCAGACACATCATTTTACTAATGTATATTTTAGGTTAATACATTGCAGAAGGGATGTGTAGGAGGAAGATGTAGATATTAAGTCAAACATGTATTTACATGGCCAAGAGTTAGTTTTTTTGGGAACAAAACCTCTGAAATGAACTACAACAGTAAACTACTTTAAAATACTCTAGCAGTAGCAGAAATTCTATACAAATTCAAAGTGTTATATGAGTGCATTCACACATTTTCAGCAAGACTGAACTTTAATGCAGAACTAAATTATGAGTAGAGAATTGATTTCTATGATTCCCTTGTGGAACATTTTTAATGGAATCCAAGTTGCAGCCATTTTATAGGCATGTTTTTTCCCCATGTTACTTTACCTTATTATATTTAAGGAAACAGAATATATTAACACCATCACGCTGCCAAAGCAATGCTAGAAAGATGAATTTTACTGGTATTATCTAGTAAGGTACTAATATCTGCAACATCAGCAATTAATCTTGGAAAAGTTAAAAAAGAAAACAATAGGAAAACTGAAAAGGAGATTCCAACCCATGATATAAAGTAAAATTTAGTAGCACTCTGCATTTATCATTACCATTAGTTTTAACACCTGATAATTATCCTAAAGTAATTCCTCTATTTCTACATAAGACCTACAAACACAGCAATGTCTCTGTGTAGAGTTCCTATGTTGCTGGTGTCATTTGTTTTGGGAAGGTATCAATGTGGAGACGGAGTTAAATAATGATGTGACAAGTTTTAAATTATTATTGTTACTATTATTGTTTTTGTTGTTGTTATGTTATTGTGTTGATTGTTTGGAGGGAGGGAAGTACTGGGAGTTGAATCTAGGGCTTTACATATGCAAGAAAATTGCCTTACCACTGGGCCACATTCTAGCCCTTTCATTTTTATTTTTAAATTGAGAAGCAGAGTCTCACTAAGTTGTGTAGGTTGGCCTCAAATTTGCAGTCCTCCAACCACAGCCTCATGAGTAGTTGAGTCTACAACCGCATTGCATGGTGCCAGACTGGTTATCTTTTAACTATACCTTATTCCCTAGCTGACAGCAATAACATAATATTTATCCTTAAAGAACCTATATTGAGTATAGAGAGTAGCATTCAAGTCCTTATTCTATCAGTCTAGACTATAGGCACTGGTGTGGGTTATTTTCTTTGCATTCTGCGAATTATTCTTTTGGTATATGTGATGTAACAATTGATAATACTTTCCTTATGGCATTCCTGTGAAGTAAATAGCACTGGCTCCACATATGGTACATAGGAAGAGTGCAGGATATGCTAGTTACTGTTATTTAGCAGACGAGATGATAAAACCAGAACTGGTTTAGTTTTCCTTCCCTTCTAGGCTCAAACCGCATGAGGAAAAGGAAGAGAATAAAGCTGGGAATTACGTTTTACTTAATTTTGCCACAGTACCTATGAAAGCATCACTTATTGATGGAGAAATAACTGGAAATAAACCACAGCACTGCCATGTAGCTAAGGAAACCCTTCAGTGTGTGCTCATTTGCTAAATTATTTCAGCAGAGCTGCCTTTGTGTAGTGTCACACTAGTGTAAATTGTATAGGAATGTTAATTCGTCAGCATTCTTCTGCAGAAGAGCAGTTTTCTCTGGATGGTGCATTCTGAAGGACAGAGGGAAAAAAATGGAACCAAAGTCAGTTTTCAAGAGCCAATGATCAGAAAATATACATAGACAATCAGAAAACAGGAATGGGACAGAAACTTACAGCGCTAGCCAACATGCTTCTTTGATTTTATTTGCTGTTTTTGTTTACCAGTGTTATTTGATTAAAGGGTAATAAGTATATATCTGAGAAATAAAAGTGACAATAAACTATTTTGACAAATACATTATAAATGATTCTAAGATTTTAAAGTTATCTTGCAATTTTAAAAAGAATAATAAAAGCAGAAAAACATGCAATGCTTATTTCAAATTTGTGAACTATGTCAAACATCTGAAGTTGCAGTGGACAGAGAAGCAGGGATAAATTCTGGGCATGATGATTCTGCTGCACAAAAAATGGATACAGGTACTGTGCTCTGATTCCTTGATTTTGATCAAGGAAATCAGTATCATCTAGAATATAATTATAGAAACTACTTGATTTTTTTAAAAAACAAAACACATGTAGTATACCTGGAGTTATATTTCTGTCACACCAGTGTCTATCAGAGTGACATTAGAGATGATAAACTCTCATCACATTCATTTTGTAATAAAGTTTTTGGTTTTTGACTTTGAGCATATATACAGCCTATTTTTTCAATCATGCAAAAAAAAGATAGATTGAAATTATGACAATTCTCTTTTACTAACAGTACCATCTTTCTGAAACAAATGCAAATGCTTTGTATGTCAAATGAGTAACCCTATAAAATAGGAAGGAGTTAAAAAAATTTCAAGTAGTGGAAAATCACCCAGTTTCAATTATCAACATATGGAAATTTTATTTCATGTAAAGTGTCACACACTTCTAAGATTGATTTGAAGCGATTTTATCTGCACATTAATTAATATTTATCATTTGGAGACACTTATAAATGTATAATTTCTATGTCAATGTCACACAAATTCTTGAATGCTCACTAATAACATTTATTTGATTGTACTACAGGTGTAATTTTATAATTCTGCTAAAATCAAGATCAAAGTAGGGCCCACACATTGTATTTGTTTGGCTTTTGCTCTTTTAATATATAACTTCCTGTTCTTTCACTTTGTTGAAGATATTGATTTATTTACTATATGTGAGTTTCATATCAACTTTTCTGTTAATGATCTTGACAGTGATTGGTAGTCACTCTCAAATTCGTGATTATATTTAATTTAATATATTATATTATATTTGATGATATTCTAACATTTCATTATCAGTGACTAACTAAAATGGTTCTAAAAATATCATATTTCTCTTATCAATTATGCAATACAGCCGAGGTATAGTGTGCCAAGAAAGGAAAGGCAGAAAAAAATTTTGCACCATTCTTTTTTTTTTCAATTCTTTTTCTTTGCTAGTTTTCAGAATGTTGTTGCACCCCTAGTATGCTACAAAAGTTACTTTTGTGTTATAAATCCATGAAATTTTAACACATGTAAAATATTTCAATTAAATATAAATATTCTTTTTATTTTTCAAATTGTGCCACTGTTCACTAGCAGAAGTCCATTTAATTTGAATCTGAGTCACTTTGACATGCCTCCAACAATCTGGCTTCCCGGTTGTATGGGGCAACAAGATACTCTACCCTCATCCTAAGTGTTTCCTGCCCCAAGAAGTAGAGGCTTCCATTTCTCCTAGACCTTTTTCCTAAGGGTAAATGGTTATTAAATAACAAAATTTGAGGGCTTTGAGTGCTCATTGCTACTAGTTCTATTGCCTTTCATGAATAAAAGTTATTCTCTATATAGCTAGAAATAGATAAAACAGTAACACCATGGAGGAACATGACATTTGACTAACACTTCTATGCTGTGTAACAGAGTACAGAGTCTGGAAGGTAAAATTAAATTCTGTCATTTGAAAAAAATTTTTAATAGTAAAATTTGGATCCAGAATATATAGAATCAAATTTTGTATCAAATTGAATTAAAGAAAACACAGTTTATAAATATTTAACAATATCTGACTAATCATAGATATTTAAGAAGCATAAATTGCTTTCTTTTCTTTTTCTTTACATAGGGGATATGTAGACAAAACACAAAATACAAGACTACACAAAAACTAATATTTGAGTTTATTTCAATTGAATTTTCTATTTATTCCTCATCTTTCAATTTTATTTCAAAATTTTATTCTCCCAAAATGAATATAAATGTGCTTTGTGATGAAACTATAATACCTTTATATGTATCTATAGAGCTTTGTAGTAAAATAAGGAGTTATTAATAGTATCTAACTTATGATTCTAACTTAAAAATTGCTAAACAACAGTGATGATAGTGAAATATTTCTTAAATGTTTTCTATGTCATATACCCATCTACCAAGAGCAACTTACCACTGTAACTGGTGTTTGCCATAATGCCCTCCTTTTATTTATAAGTCATTGAGACAGCTGGGAAACACTTTGGGATCTTCATTTTGGATCTTCTCTGCATCTCTCCTGTCCTGGGAACCCCTTTTTAATTATGGGAGCTGTCCAACATCTGTAGCCACACCCAGGTTTTGGCTCAAGGCTGAGTGAGGTAGTGGGTGGTACATTTGGCATTGGTAATCATAGAAAGACTTGTAACTCAAACAGGTGGATAGGGCAGGGAACCAAAGAATTTTGGTAACCTGATCAAATGATGAAGAAACAGAAGATGAAAGAATATAGTGCCATGAAATCTTCATTGAATAAAATGACATTTAATCAATGGAGAGGTCTGCAAGGAAAATGTCATCTTTTCTGAGCTACATCTCCGTTCCTTATTAAAATTTGAGACAGTGTCTTGCTAAGTCATTGAGTTGCCCAGGCTTGGCTAAAACTTGTGATCCTCTTGCCTCAGTCTCCCAGAGTGGTGGGATTATAAGTATGTGCTACACACTTGGAAGAAAATATTACTTCTAGGATTGCAAGCAAAATTAAAATGGTATTAATCTTCTATTTGGATTAAAATGTTCTAATAAAACAAACAGACATTATTCATGATTACAGACATACTCTATGTTTTAAAGGCTTCTCATGACTCCTTGGGGACCAAATTCTTCTGTTCTCTGAGCTCTCCACTCCTTTCAGCTCGTGGGAGCTCATGTGAGTCCTTGAACGTCATGGGCACATGCGTAGGAAACAGACCAAGTGCAAATATATGGAGCAAAACCCTTTGCTGAAATGAGCTGTATCACTGAGCACTTTCTAGACTCAAAGGTTCTCCTGAGTTCACTAAAATTTAAAGGCTGTTAAACAATTGTTTTAATCTAATTATTCATATTTCCTCTTTATAATTTAGGACAGTAACCCTTACAAAGTACATACTTTCAAATGTAAATCACAACATATATGACTAACTACTGGTTAACTTCAGTTTTGATCTATCTCTTCTCTGTCAAACCATCAAGGCCAGCAGGGGAGATTTCTAAGCATTTTAGAAGTATAAGTCTTAATGGCTATTTACAGATCATAAAAGGTTGGCAAAAGATACATTTGAATTTAAACCAACATTAAAGCAATTTAAATTTTATAAATGCTGCCAGATATTTAAAAAGTTAAATTAAGTACCAGAAAATGTTCACAGTTTCCATACACACTCACGCTCTATCTCCTATTCTCCCTCCTCTTTTGCTTTCTCTTGATTTTCTCCACCAACTCCTCTCATTCTTATTCACACACAAAATGCATACATGTTAGCACTATCCTAATTGCATATAAAAAGTGTGACAGAAACAATTCACTGACTGAATTCTTTACTTATGAACAAATCATGAACTGAGATCTTTCTTCATCTCAACTTTGCCTTATAATTCTAATGTTCATTTATCTGACATCAAATTCCTCAGCCTTGATGTGTTCTCATCTTATACCCACTGTGTGCCCTCAGCAGACACTGATAAATTGATCACTCTCAAATCTCTATTTGTAGGCTAAGTATTTTTCTTAACTGCAAGATGTGCACATTCAATTGTCCATTGATTATTTGCACTTGATAATCTACAGCACACAGAGCTAAAAATATTAAAGTCAATTAATTAACATCTTTCTTAATCTTCCCTCCTAATCCTCCCCATATAAATTAGCTTTATTTTTTTGGGGACAAAAATCCATGACCCCTACAACTCAAGGAAGAGAAGTGTATTTTGGATCACAGTTTCAAAAGTTCATTCCATGGTAATCTTGCTCCACAGCAGAAAAATGAATGATGGGAAGGTCTGGTAGAGGAAAGCTGCTCAGTCAGGAAGCAGAGAGAGAAGGAAGAGTGAGAGCAACCTTCAAAGGCAGGCCCCCTTGACCACCTCCTCCCACAAGGCTCTACCTCCTAACAGCACATTTGACTATGGCCTCATCAATTAATCAGTCCACTGCTAAGTATGAGCCACCATGATCCAATTGCCTTCCAAAAGCCCCACCTCTGCATATATGAAACTTTAAGGGAAAGTACGGTTTATCCAAACCATAACACCCTCTAACTCAATGAATAACATCGCTATTTTCCATCCACTTCAAATAAAAACTTAACATTATATTTTTCTTATTCTTCTTTATCTTCTGTTCTCAGTTGATCACCAAGACCTATCTACTGTATTCTATCTTACTCACACTGCTGAACTCCACTATTTTATTTTCCTTATTGATGTGAGTGCTTTAGAGCAGCTTCTACACATTTTCTCCCACACTACTGCAATAGCATTCTCTCTTTCTTCCAGTCTTTTGCAACATCCACATTAGCCTCTTGATACTGCTGGAGTTATCTTTTTAGAATGGGAATCTTAAAGTTGAATCCCCCATCTCTGTCTCCAGCTCTAGCTTCTGCCTCTGGCTCTGTCCTGCAACCCAAGCTTGAAGTGCCCAGATCTTGGCACATTCTCTTATTGTCAGTTTCTCTGAATAGACTGTTACCTCTATAAATTCTACAAGAATGGTCACTCTCTAGTTATCAACCTAATGCGTACTTGATCCTCAAGACTCAGATAAACTTTAAGAATGAATATGCATTTCTCAGATGAAAATATACAAAGGGCAAATAAATACATGAAGAAATGTTCAACATCAATGGTTATTTAAGAAATGCAAGTTAAAACATCATTGAGATTCCATCTCACTACAGAAAGAATGGCTGCCATCAAGAAATCAACTGATAACAAACGTTGGCAAGGCTGTGAGGAAAAAGGAAAACTGCTTCACTGTTGGTGGGAATGTAGATTGGTGTAGCCATTGTGGAAATCAGTACAGAGATTCCTCAAAAAACTAGGATTGGAAGTCCAATTTAATCCAGGTATTCCCCCTCTGGGTATTTTCTGAGAAAAACTGAAAATGTCATGTCATAGTGATATATGTGCAACCATGTTTATAGTTGCACAATTTGTAATAACTAAATCTTGGAAACAACCAAAGTGCCCATCAACTGCAGAATGGATGAAAAAGATGTGGTATTTTTAATACACTGGAATATTATTCAGCTATAAAAAGGATGCTCTTGAGGCTTTTATAGGTAAATGGAGGCAACTTGAGACTATCCTCATAAGTGAAATAAATCACTTGTGATTTACTCACATTTGTAAGTATCATATTGTCTCTCTAGTGTAAAAATTAAATAATAATAATAAAAACTGAAAGAGTAATAAGATCCAAAATGTACAATAGATATTGTAATAAAGAAAGGGAAAGAAAGTACTGAAAAGGAAAGAGCAACTTGTAAGTATACACATATAACTGTATGTATGTTTAAGTGTGCAAGATAAATAACCATACTACTAATTCTCTGTTAGTTCATCAAAAGGAGTAGTTTGTGTTGTCATTTTTGATTGTCTGTTCATTTATAAGCTTAGATTTTGTAAAGAACAACTATTTCTAAGGTAAAAAATATGTACTAACTACTGTTGATTATTGTTATTTTTTTGAAATTCTGTATTATTTCTACCTTTTTATGTTTTGCTTTTTAAAAATAATAAAAAATCCATTGTATTTTGAATAGACATTTTACCCATCCATGACTTTGTAGCACTGTATATTTTAAAAAAAACATTGGTCTCTTGAATTATGCAAATTTGGACACTTTTCATTATATAATACAAAGAAACCCCACATTAATTAATGTTACCACCAGTTTCATCAGAAAACTTTATGTTTGCTATAAAGCTGTCAAGCTCACAGTGGGGGCCACAGATTTTCTAAATTTAAATTTTCTCTTGAAAGCTCAAACTTCATTGTTGGCAACAAGTACTATTGACTGCTGTCCTGCTACTAAGTGACAGCTCACTCCATTCACTTTGGAGAAAAATATCTATAAAATGCCCAGTTCTAGATCAGCAGTTTGTCTGCTAGCTGCTCTTTCACATACAAATGGGGTTTCATGAAAAGGTAGCTCAGATTATATTTGAAACAAATATATTGCTATTTTTTTGTACTGTATCACCATGGACACTCTTTATTTAATAGCAATTTTTATTTTATTTTTTGACAGTTTCCAATCAGATTTTATTGGTATATTTTAAGTATATATAATGATCACATGAACTCCTAACTGAAACACAGATAAGCAGGGGTATTGGAGAACACAAAGACTAAGCACAGTTTTGTGTCCCTGTCTTGAGTCATACTAAGGAATCAGCACTTTAACTAACATACTGAGTGTGTATCACTCTTAGCGTATAGTTAAAGGATTCTGACTCTCATATATCTTCTTAGAGTCTTGAAAACATATAACTTCAACACATCACTGAGAAAACTGTGACATGCTAGGACAAGACATTTTGAAATAAAAACTGAATAAATCTTTAATCCATGGTTTAGAGGAGGTGTGTGTGTGTGTGTGTGTGTGTATACAGTGAAGATTTGTATTCTTGATTAAAAATTTTAGTAAAACATGGAGTCAAAATTAAAATAGAAACTAAAGATTCTATGTCAAAACCTGATTTGGAATATAGTACAATTGTGTCCACCTTCGGCTACAGAAAAATGCCATAACATTTTTGCTTTGTTTTGTAAAGAATTGTCAATTAATATTATTTCAGTTATTCTGAAGAGTAATTTATCTACAAGTATTCAACTGAAGTATCATTGTGAAATTATAAAATATAGGACAATTAAAGATTTCAATATTTAAAAGGCTTACTCAACCAAACTGAGCTGGATGGATGTTATAGTGTCTTCTAAGAGAGAAAACTTCCCTCTAGTCACTGGATCAACATGTCCTTTTTTAAGAGAGAACTGGTTACTGCATAGGTACACAGGAGTAACTCAGAAGTCTTTCTATAACTCCTAAGATCTCATTGTCTTTTATTTCATTTCCTGAACACTGCTTTTGAATTCAACTTTTGTTGTGTCAGTTACATGAAGTGTTTGTATGACCAGAAGAAAGCATGTTGTTTGCTCCATTATGGGAAACTCTTATCTGCAGGGGGCAAAGAGGTAGTTAGCTTTGCAATACTATGGCCATTGTGTGAAAGGAAATTGATTATGTAAATTAACTTGGCTGGGGTAGTCCCTCTTTAAGAAAACTGTTTTCTTGTGCTCTTACAGCGTGACAATTATAATCTCAGAAAAGTTCAACAAGGAAACTTCAAGGGTAGCAAGAATTAAAAAATAGTAAGTACAGTTGGTGTAACGTACACAAGGTGCCCTCATCTCATGATTGTCAAAATGTGCTGGGACAAAATAAGCAGATGTGAACTGATTAGGCGTCCACACCAGGAGAACTTGCCTGTCAGTGGAGCAGGTGTGCAGACACTGTATGCAAGATGCAAGAGTCGCCATTGGCCTTAATCAAGTACGCGTAACTCCTAAAGTGCTGAAAGTAAATGATTGGGTTGCTTTTCTTTCTATTTTCTACAATATACATTAAAAAAATCATTTTAATCCTTGCTGATCTGTGGAGGCAGAATACTCAATTAAATTACCTTCATTATAAAAGCACATACAGGCAAACACTTTTTATAGCACATGATTCCAAGGCTATAATAAGTATTAAGGAAAAGTAGCACAAAGCTATTTAAAATTATACATAGACTTTTAAACAACTGGTGATACTAGAAAAGGTCACAGAGAGTGCCTCACTGTGGAGAGTTCAACTGGCTGAGAAATTACAAAACTGACATTTTGTAATGAGAGAATATTTTAATATTCATTTCTCAAGGCCAAGGGCAAGCTAATCCAGTAACGATTATATCCAAACAGAAGATGAAGACCTTCCAGGAAGAAACAATGTCATGACAAGCTATAGTTCTCCATATTAAGGTATTATTGCAACTTACACTTTCTGAGTGCCTTCTGCCAAGTATATTTTTTCATGCTTTGTTTGAATTTTGTAATTTGATTCTTACAGTAACTTCCCAGATAGGCAGTATTATAATTGGTATCATATAGATGAAAACATGTCTTAAAGTTCAAACAATTTGCATAAAATTTTTCCAGGCAGTGAGTGGTAGTCTGGTATTCAAAGTCAGGGTTGCCAAATCCACAGGTTACCTCTTTTAAATACTGCTAAGGGGGATTCCAGAGCATCCCTGATTTTCTATCATATCATTATTATCATAGACAGTGAAGATCCAGCAAACACTACTATCTAGGAGACACTGCTAGATGTTGGAAATATAATAGCTGATGATAAATTGTTATTTCTTCACAAACAATCTCATCAGCATACCATTTCTGGGAGTTGATTCAATGAGACATTTACTGTCATGTTTAATTTCACAGAAGGAAAACTAAAACAGAGATTGTCTAGAATTTTATACTTAGAGGAAAACAGAATTATTGTCCATTGATTTCAGCCAAGGATTTTGTCCACTAGCTATCACTATGTGTCTTCTAGAGATTAAGACAAGCATGTGTGGAAGCCGTGAAACTGGGAACTCCTCCTCAGAACCTGCTGTAAACAGCCATTTGCTGGACCTCTCCAACAAGAACTATTTCAGTGCTTTATCCTTGAGGACAGCCACAAAGCAAAATCACAAGACCTTTTCCCCATTTCTTTTTTTTTTTTTTCGGGGGGGAGGAGATGGATGAGGGGGAGGTTTTCAATATGCTGCTCAGGTTGGCCTTCAGCTCCTGAGCTCAAGTAAGGTTCCTGCTGTTATTTCCCAGCAAACTGGGACTACAAGTACGTGCTACTATGTCTGCCTGGTAATCAGACTTTTTAAAAGGTAAATTAAAATCAAGCAAAAGTTAAAGTGTGAGAAAAAACTTTTATGGTCAATAAATGGGGGCTAGTTTAGTAGAGTGTATGGTGCACTAACTCCATGGGAGTGTAATGATTTTACTATCATTTTTAATTCAAAAGTTCTGTACTAATTACAAATATAACTTTAGTACATTGTTAAAAAATACCCTAACTCATAATGCACCCAGATTTTATATATATATATATATATATATATATATATATATATATATATATATATTTCTATCTAGAAAAAAAGCATTAGAACATTCCATGATTTAGAAGGTACTAGACCAGGGTTAAATAGACCTCCTAGTAGTATGTCCTAAGAGTTCCACAGTATATCACACAGCTTTTGCTGAAACTACGCAACTCAACATGTGAAGAATGCACATGTGTTTCTCAGTAAATCCTCGTTTACAAAAGCAGAGAGTGGGCTACATTTTACCTGAAAGGTGTGACCTCTGTGCAAGAGTGTACAAATATTGGGGAAAGCAAAGACATTTACACTAGCATTTTAGAAATATCTTACAATATTGATTAAGCTTTAAAAAGATTAAAATGTGCACATCTGAGTAATCAAATTACACACATCTACTTACTTGAATTCAAACCACTGATCATCTGTTTTATTCTGCCTACATTTACCCTCATTAAGTAGTTTGCAAATTCTGGCCCTGACTTCAGGACAAGGAGTCTTTACAAACCACTTAGTCAGACAGCAAAACTTTTACTATCATTAGTTTAAAAATTGAAAATTTGTAAGCTGGCCATCATCAGTTATTCAATAAAAATTTCTAAGTGGATGACAGTATTTTGCCTTGTTTGAAGTGTATGTGTAAGACAGCCTCCCTGCTGTCAAGATGTTTAAAATCTAATAAGTGAAGGAATATTATCTTTACTTATGCAGCCACATATTTGGCCTCAAAAGTAAGAATAGGCACAGGAACAGCAGGCATGTCTAGGAACAAGCAGAAAAGTACACCATGCTGGAGGGCATGGAGGGATCACTGGAGCAGATAGGGAGACCTTTGCTACATCCATTTTCAGTAGAAGTATATTCAGCTTTAGCTTATATGTCTGTATTACTACCTGAAATGTTTGCTCATTGACTTTACAGCATTTTAGAAACAATCAACTGCTCACTGATTTCAGATTTATTTTTAGTGCCCCAAGCTTTAATTCAAGCCTACTAGCATTATAACACCACAGCAAAGGGAAATATCTGCCATTACTTTGCAGAAAATGATAAAGGCACACGTTTTAAATTTTGATTTTAAAATATTTACTAAGTGCAAAATAGGTGGTTGCAGAAAGTTAGGTGGAAAAAGAAACTGCAAACAGATCAAAGAAAATCTGTCTTAAAAAGCTTACTTGAATACTTCCAAGTGACAGAAAAGGGTCAGAGCCCAGGGTGCTGCTGGAGGACAGTGCTAGTGGGGAATGTCAGGCAAGGTTAGACAAAAGGATAAATAATTAGTAGCTTCAGTAATCAGATCCAGTGATAGTAATGACCTAAAAGAAGGTACTGGTGTATGAGTGAAGAAAAGAGGGTACAACTAGGAAACACAAAACAAAGCAAAACAAAACATTAGGTGTTGGAAACTGATTAGCTATGAGGGAGGAGTAAGCAACTAGAATTTATAGCTTTGATGATTAGATTAAAAGCTAAAATATAACACAAAAATGTCAGGAAACCAGGGGAAGGAGGATCAAGGAGTACTTGTGGAGGTATACTGAAAGCACCCACATGGAGGAAAAGCCAGATTAGTGAGTCATGATTCTAATTCTTCTAACATTGCAACTTATTTCATGTGTTCTGTACTATAGTTACTGTGCTAAGCATTTTTATGTATAAATTCATTGAATTTTCCTTATTAATACAAGCATTGCACAAATATAAGAAATAAGAAACCAGTGTGGTTAAGTTGTGTTCAACACACACACACACATACACACACACCCCACAATTAGGTGGCAAAGTCTGGACTTGCATTCATTCATTCTTAACTCTAAATCAATTGCTAATTACTGCCATATACAGTATAGTGATAAAATAGCTCAATTTAAAGGATACTGAAAAAGACGCTTTGCCATTGTTAGTGCCACAGATGTATTGTTTGGGCTTTGCCATATGTCTGCTTTATAAGAGACTTCATAGAAAGACTTTCACTGGCTTCCCTCCACTAGGCTCAAGAGGCACTTCTGTAAATGAGGCCCGTTTAAGGAACACGATGTTTCATTGCCTCCTGAGTCAACTTTTGTGCCAACTGGATACTGGTCCAGCCTCTGCAACGTGTCCAAAAAAGGCAAAGTTTTTGGCTTTGGGTCAATATTGATTTGGACAGAGACAAAGGGACAGATTTGTGGGATTTTAACCATATTTGAAAGTAACAGAGACTGAAGCTTGGCTCCCATGTGTATCAGTTTGGGGCCAAGATATACCCATTCATAAAATGGAATTTGTTTTCTGACTTACTGTGGTGAGAGGCCCTGGATTTTTGGCACATTCCCCAATCGGACACTTGGTTGACTTTGTGCTGCCAGGATGTCGACAGCTACAAGCCCGGGCTATGAGGCCTCATCTTCAAGTGCTAGAATCCCTAGAGACCAAATGGTAAGAAGAAGAGGTCCCTAAAGCTGCGATGGATCCAGGCTCGCTATGATATCCATGGCAACTGCCAGTGTAGTTCTAGAAACACCTCACGTAAGTTTTCCTCAAAAAGTGTGGGTTCTATTGAATCACCTTATATCTTGCAAGTGATTAGTATGGTGAGATGGAGCAGAGGAAATGCTAAGTAGTGACTGACACATAGCATAGTCAATGTACAACAGCAATTATTATCATTAATTGCTGGCATCTACTTTAGTAACAGCTCTATAGCAGATTCAACACTTCTCTGAGTTGTTGGATTTGCCAGACCTTGAGTCAATAAAATAAAGTTGAAAACAATCCAGGGTAAAGCAAAAATCCAATTCTGTTCATGTGATTCTTTGTGGAGGACCACCAGGATGGCTCTCCTTGGAAGAAGACCAGTTGCCTTCATTTTGGCTAAACCTGACCCTAATTCCATACATTGATATGTACAGAGCTGGCTATGATAGTACTTTACCCCTCAATTGGCTTTAAGCAATGCATATGGGTCTAGCTGATATGTAGCATTTGAAGCAATGTGACAAGTCAGTGATGCCCCGCCTATAGCTCCCAACGGAGGAGCCAGGCTGAGCGATGCTATACTGTGCTGAGACTGAGGCTCAAGATCCTGAGATGTCTCAGGACACGAAGGACAGACATCAAAGCTGAAGCACCTACTAAAAACACAACATGCTCACTCAAACTGGGTTATGCAGATTACTCTTTCTGCAACTTCTCTCTGCATGTTGCAGAGATGATATTGTGCTCCTACCTAGTCCAGCTCAGAGTATTCATGTACTTCCTGCCATTCTCAGACACTAAACTCCAAGCCACTCCCCTCTTCACAAATTAATAAAACTCTGGTTTGGCCCCAGGTCAAGCCCTTTGTTCTAGGTAGCCATTGTTTTAACTGGACTTAGAATTCTGTTGGCTCCTCACAACTACAGATGTGTGTTTCTCTCTGTATTCGCACTGCGTGTTGCACTGCAAGTGGTAGATTGGAATTACTTATTGGAATTCCAATAACTTTTCTCTGGGATTACAAATGTGGACTCCTTTGGACCATGGTGAGGCTAGAGTGGGCTCTCTTTAATTCTTACTAAGGTTAGTATAAATTATAGACCTTTCATAGAAAAATGTTGACAAGACATTAACATTTTTAAAATTAAAGGTGCAATTCATTTTATTTTAGAACGCATTTGCTTTCCCTTTGTTTTCTCCTCACCATAGATTATTTACAGAAATTATTTTCCTTTTAAGGCTTATTGGACAGAACTATTTCATGTATTTTATATTCCTGCCAAGTAAATAAATACTTGGATATAGATAATTAAATGGAAGTAGTGCTTTCTTCCTAATGGATATAGTTTTAGATATCACTGACATTCCAACTGAGCAGTATTCTTTGCCTTATGCAGAGGAAATAAGAGAAAGCAGATAAAAAGAACAAATGCATGTCTCTTTTGATTCTATGTGCTAATCTAGATATAATACATGAACCATCAAAGAATTGTTGTGCTTTAATCAAAACAAATTGACACAATCAATCAATTCTAGATTTATCTTTTCTTCTCTTTTTTAATTCTGTAATTGAAAGGAATGGAACATACTCTGTAGTATGCTTACATTTGTGGAACCCAATTAAAAGGAGTATGAGATTCAATAGAGTACAATCATTTATCAGTGTTCCAGCAAGAAGTGTATGGCTTGTCCAAGCCACAAAAAATTCGGTTAATGGTCATCAGAATCACAACTCTTGATTATGTTAACTTAGATCTAAAGGAAATACACTATTTATACAGAGTTCTAATTAACACAGATTATAATGTGCTTATAATGTGTGTATAATTATAATGTGTTTGAATGACATAAAATGCACTTGTATTATTCAGAGTACTTAATAAGTAATAATTCAATGAAGGAAAATTAGGACTAAGAGATGTCAAACAACAATCAAAGTCAGAAATGTAATAGGCAATGATACCAAGACTACAATCTCAGTTTTAATGTCCTTTGGTACTAACTTGCAAAAGAAACAATTTTGGTGAAACAATACTTATGAGGAGAGGACAGTAATACTCTATGTTGCTCAAACTAATTGGATATGTGAGCGGTGGGCATGAATGGCCCTGAGCACTAGGGTACATATCGCTGTAAAGTTCTTTTTGTATTGTTATTTATGGAATCAATTAGACTAAAACAAAGGCACATTTCACAAGAGTGGAAGAAAATTGGTTTTAGTCAATCCTTTTAGCATTTTCCGTGTGACTACATCTTTTAAATTGCTGGCAAAATCAAGCAGTTATATTGCTTCAAAGGCTTTGGCTGGAACATGAAAGAAATTGAATGACTTATGCAGGAGAAGATCAAATATTGTATCTAAATGCCTATCCATTGAACCAAAAGCTAAATGTGAATTGGCAAATTAGTTATTTTTCATTTCCTTCTAGAAGTCAATGATCTGGAATATCTTTCCCTGTCTTTTTGAGGGGATTGCTTTACTCATTTTCAAGGTCTTTTTTTTAAGTTGGGGTCTTAAAATCTTAAACTGGGGTTGAACTCATGTTCTTCCTGCATCAACCTTCTGATAGCTGAGATTATGAGATCATAAGCATGTAGCATGGTAGTTGGTTCTGATTCTCTTCCTTAAGGTTCTGCAACATTTATTTCATCATGCAACACTGTTACACTCTTTTGGCTTGTTTGTGTTTTCTCCAGTTGTTTTGTGAGATCATACAATGCACGTGAGCACAGAGCTGGGAATTTAGTTCAGCAGTACAAATGCTTGTCTAGCAAGAGTGAGGTCATGAGTTTGATTCCCCATACAAACAAAACAAACCAAACACCAAACCAAAACAAGAAAATCCACATGAGTACATATAATAGTCAACCAGATTCTATACTTAATGCTTTTTTTGTCCTTTCCATACTGAAAAAGATCATACATATTGGTTACTGCATGATGCATTTTCAGTGTAGGAATCAGTTCAATGAATGTTCTTCATTTGGACTGAAAATTTCTGAAAGATTTTTTTCAGTCCTTTTCAACCTTCTAGGAGGGAAATTTTTCTGTACCTATTAAAATATAAACTTCTACTTGACTGACTTTCAGCTTGGCACTTTGTACTACCTGTTTGTACTAATGAAATGCACTTAACTTGCAAAAGAAAAAAGATTTGATGAAACAATACTAATGGGGAGAGAACAGTAATACAGTAATATAGATATGTCATCTATAATATAGATGGTCTCTTTTATGTTTAGAGCTGACTCCTGTGAAAGGTGGACTGGGAGAAGACATTCCTTTCACATCTACCATCTTCATTATTCAGCATTCCCTCCAAAGAGAATTGTACGCACAGAATTACACAGGGCTCTTTTCCTGTATCACTTCTAAGAACTAAAACTCACTAGGTTTTTTTGAGAAAAAGTATCATTCTACAGGACAGCATTTGGACTTTTGACACACATTTAATCCTTCAGTTGAGCATACCTTTGATTGGATCATTTGAATAGAATTTTTATTCAAAGTTTCACAATGCACAATCTCATAATTTATGAAGATCACTGCTTAAATACATTCTCAAATAATTTTAGATAAGTGTAAATTAAACAAAAATAAATTTTAAAATGCATCTCACTTCTCAGCAATATACTCCCTGCCATAATTATTCAAAGAAGGAAGTTTTACTCATGCAGAAAAAAAGTATATTTAAATAAAACCAAAAGTCTATCATTTGTTTTATTTGTATTATATTCAAAAGATGGGTACTTTGGTTATATGCACAGAGATCTAATAATATCATTGTCAATATGAATTACTCAAAATTCATCTTCCCTTTTAATCACATTTGTGCATGTATTTTATAGGTAAACTGAGAATAATGTAAAAATCTAAAAAACAGGAAAAAATACTCAAATTTCCCAAATTGTTACAGATGAAGAAAACTCCTTAATAAGGTTTAAGATTAAGTATTTGAAAATGTCAGTAGCATTTAAAGTATGTTCATGCTTAGTTCTTTGTTTTCTTGATATTTGCAACATGGAAAGATTGGAGTCAAAAGACAGGAGAGATTTATTGTTTCACTTTAATAATTCAAACTTATGTTTCAGTACAACTTGTAATTCTATTTTAATTTTTTTTTGCTTTTTGGAGAGAAGGCTGTTACTCTGTCCCTGAATAACTGAAAAACTCACTAGCCACCAGGGATTGTATGAACATATGAACAATATAAGCAAGGAAAAATGGGGCAAGATTTTTAGTTTTAGCAAAGCATATGTTCATATACTATAGACTTGATTATCCTCACTGAAATCACAGGTGGTATCTGAAAATGTTACAGCAGTATGGCTTGCTAGCCTACAGGTTGGATGCATGATGTTTTAAATCCTTTCCCCCAAACCATAGATGCAACATAGTTCTGTCACAAGCCTTAGTCTTTAAACTTAAAGCTATCATAGGCCTCCTGCACTTGTATTTTTAGTACCTAGATCTTAGTTCAGTGCTTCACAAATACTACTGGCTTTGAGCTGGAACAAAGCTTTCAGAAGCAATCAACTCCTCTTGCCATTCCAGGTGCCAAATACACACAATGTCCTTTTATTTATGGAAATACACACAGATCTATTCTGCATGTCCTCAGAGCTCAACACAAATACCATCCCTTTCCCATGGGCGGCAGGAAGGATGTGGTTTGACAGACACGGTTGCTTCACCTGACTGTTCGTGTAAAGACCTCTTGTTTCTGCTCTGAGTTGCTGCATTACTATGTCTGCAGCTTTATTTCATTATATTTTTGCAGATCTGGGGGCTGAGCCCAGATGTGTAAACTAAGCAAGCACTCTACCACCAGGCTGTATCTCCAGCTATATTTCTACTATGGTGTAGAAGATACAAGCAAGCCATGACTGAAATCCCACTTACATATTTTTTTAAGTTACCATTTTAGTAGATCATTTAGTTCTTCTTTTCTCCTTACCTTCATTGGAGACAGGCTGAAAGTGTATTCATAACCAAAAAACATTCCTATGAGCTGTTAACTGCAGTAATTCCTTGTGTATGCAAGTCAGCTGCAACAACACAATACTAAAATCGCCAGATGAAATGGGTGGCTTCGACAAAATCAGCTTACTTTGAGTCTAATCCAGGGATAAATATACAGAAATCCCTAAGCAGTGGAAACTGTAAACATTATAGAACCGCTCCCTAAAACTGTAATGCTGGTAGGACCATTACTCCCAGAAAAAGCAAATATTTGCTGATTTATCTTGGTTTTACCTGAAAGCATATGTGGGCTAAATAATCATAAACTACTGTTTAAAGTGGAAATGTGTAACACAGCATAAGTGACTAATCCACCACCGCCACGCTATCCCTTCCCCTCCCCAAAACTCAGAACATGTATACACTCAGAACAAGCAAATCATTGACTTTGATTGCTAATTTCACATATTCTGCATTCCCCAAAGTCACCCAATTCTTTGTCATTTCAGGAATACTCAAGCTTTGCTTCTGAGTACCTACTGTCTTGGAATGGCTATTGCACATCCCTATAACACAGGAGTTGCCCTTCCATTCTTGAGTCTCCTTTCTCTTTCAGGGTTGTAATTTACAGATGATCTCCTCTTTCAGAGTCTAGGATCTTGCAACACCCTGGAATCCTGACTAGACATAGTATTTATAAGCTTCCAAGAAATATGCAAGTTTTTTTTTTAACCCTACAGATTAAGTCTTTGTGACTTTAAGCTTACCTTAGGAAAAGATGCACTTTTTGCTACCAGTTGCTTCTGCAGCTTTGTAAACAAAGTCTATTCTTCTTTATGAGTCCCCTGCAAATTTACTCATGAGAATCTGTAATTTAAGAAAAGAGCTCTGGCAACAGAGTAAGACAATTGTTATTAGCGGTTACTTCCGAATTCTTTCTACTTTACTCTCCTTGAGTTTTCTGTAACCACTTCTCATTTTTGTGTATCAGTTATTGTATGCATGGTCTAAGAGACTCCTGAGAGCTATGGGAGCAGGTATCAAGTGAAGAAAGGATGGCATTTTGATGTGAATATTTTATTGGTATTGGTAGTGCTCAACTAGCATATCTTAGCAGTTGTACACGACTGCATGCACTGGGTGGAATATTACTCTAGCCCAGCATGTTATAAAAATATTTAAATTTTCTTCTCCAACTAGAAACAAATAGCTCTTGATGAAAAGTCTATGCCCTGGTCTTTCAGAAGTCTATATCAAACTCCAAATGCCAGGAACATTTCACCTTGCCTCATGCTTCACTCTGAGAGGTTTGTGTAACTCTTATGTAAACCTCAGTCTCAAGACACATTCCAAACTGAATTTATTTCAAATTCCAAACTGAGTTTATTCCATTCCACTCACTTAAAATTCCAGTTGTGATTGGAAAATACACACTACATTTACCTTCTGTGTAGTGTTCAATGAACCTCTTGTCATATTTCACCCTGGTGGATTGCATTTAGTTCTACATGTGTTTGCATATCAATATATAAAGTTTTGCCATTATTTGTAGGGGATGTTTATAGCCCTCGCTGTCATCTTTTTTAGCACTTTTTGATACTGTAACATAAGAACTCTAGCAAAATATATGATGATTGCTATCCTCTCCCCTATACCTATATCATTTATTTGTTAGGAGACAACGTCATGTTTCCAATGAAGTAGAAAAGTGGAAAACTTAACCTCCCTATGTATTACCACTCTGTGCCCACAGGCAGCGTCAAAATAAACTTCATGAGCTAAACTCAGATTGCTACCACTTAGCCACAGTGGGACAAGTCACTCTGGGACATGGGCTCAACGAATATCAATCCTCAAGGAAGAAAGATAAAACCCAAGGAAAGGAAGAGAACTGCTTCTTTATTTGGTGTGGGTGAATTTCCTGGAAAAAATTTAAGCCAGAAATAACATGTATCTTAAAAAAGCAAACCATACCTTGAGAAAGGAAATTATATAAACATCTACCAAACTCCAGGTTTCAACAATACCATTAATTCTTGTTTATTAAAGTAACAATGATAAAATGTGTGTGTGTGTGTGTGTGTGTGAATGTACATGTGTGCATGTGTCCATCTGTGTCTTCTTTTGAGTTCTGTATTAGGATTTTCTGATGGAGAGAATTTGTTAAGAAAAATATTTCAGTTTAATTTGTTCCAGAGAAATGTTCCCAACTCTCCTCTATGATACAGTGACGCCCAGCATGGCACTTGTAATCCAACAGGTTCTTTTCTACACTTTCAACACAATGGGATGCATTTAAGGCCAATAACTACTCAAGTCTACTTCCTTTGCAAGAATTCAGTTTTAACACATACAGAAGCCTTATCAAGCATCCCAGTCATTTGCAGTTGCAAAATGAATAAAAAATACCATTTGTTTTTTTCACTTGAACTACTTCTTTCTTAGAAGGTGTATTAACAGTAGCTTCTTTTTTTAAAGCAGAAGTGATTGAGAATGATCATGTTTTTCTGGCATGGAGGACATTTTAAGTTTTATTCTTTTATGTGTCACCCCCTAACTATATCCTGGAGCACACATTCTCCATATACATTTGCATGGGTGGTTCAGATGAAAGTAAACCAACCAATGTAAAGCAAGCCAAACAAACATACAAATAAACAAAAGTCATCCTGTATGTTCTCATGTTTAAGGAATGGTACTGTACATTCCCTTTGCTGACTTTGGTCTCTTTCCTGCATCTGCTAATGTTTTCTAAAGTTCAGGTCTTCCCCCTCCTTTTTCCTCTCTTTCCTTTCTTCTACTTTGTTCAATCTCTATCCGAATCCACTGGGTAGTTTTCTTCATCAACTTAAAAATATCATTTATTCTCACTTATTTAAAAAAGAGATCGGGTGACCTTGATATCTTTGTGAAATTCCACCCAAATCCTGTCTTGTCCCTCCCTGATTGCTTACTATAATGGTCTCCTTGCCCCCACCAAGTCTGTGCTGGATGCTGTTCACTCTGATACCAAGTTCTAACCAGCACCCCCTATCTTTTAGCTCTCTAAGCTTCTTATTTCCTCTAATCATTTGACCTACTGTCTTTGTTTACCTCTAGAAACTCTGTTTGGCTTAAGCTGCTTCTGTAAATTTCCACCCTTCTCCATAAGTCCATGTTGTAGGTAGGTACATAGTTATACAAGGGTACACTGAAGTCTTCAGGAGCTCTAGGACTCCAACACTGATCAACTCTCCATCTCCTTTTTCTTACTTTTCCGGCCACTTCTACTCTGGTTCCTTTTTAAGAACTTTTCATTTGCCCTTTTCTTCCCCACTACTCTACTTCTTCTTCGCTACTTTCTCTCTTTTCTCCTTTATGCCATATGTTAAACATTGGAGTCTTACCTCATAGTTAGTATCTTACATTATTGGCAAGACATCGATCACTCACAAAGTCATCTGTCACTTTCATTTCCTTCACGTACTGTAGCAATCTTCTACCACTTCCACGTTGATGGTTCAAGACACTAGGCATCTCAAATCCCAGAATTTATTCTTCCCCCTTGTCACTTCACCTACTCTGTTTCTCCTAGTTCTTATTGGCATATTTATGAACAAAAATCTGATCAAATGGCCCTTGGCTTAAAACAGTTGAGCTCCTATCCTTACTCAAGCTACCTCAGCAGCCTCCTTTTACCACCTGCTGCGCTATGTGTGCAAATCTTATTCTTTCTGTACCTCTCAATCCTGTGTTGCTACTTTCATCTACTATAGGGCTACTGCACAAGCTGCTTTCTGCCTTAGTTCCTGTTTCTTTGTCCAGGTAACTCTGGCTTATCTTTTTGATCTCAGCTCAATTGAAACTTCCATAAAGATCACAAAAAGACCACAAAGACACTGTGCCTGACAAGCTCAAATCTCTCAACTACAAAATCTTGTACTTTGCTCCTCACGTGTAGGCAGATGAGTTATTTCATAAAATAATAGAGGTGTGTCAGCTTACATTACACCTAGCTAAGGAGTAGGGGTTAAAACTTTCATAGGGCAAAACGTGTGTGTGTGTGTATACTTACCTGGTTTTATGCTTTCTCTTCCATAAAGAATATAATAGAACATCAATATTAATGCTTAAATAGGTGGCTATGTAATTTGTCATCCAACTGGAGCATTTGTCCAGAAAAGGTGTTGACATTTATAATTATACCAAGGCAGCAGAGGTAAACTGCAAAGTACATTGGTCTCTGGAAAATTGGAAAATATATCACCCAGCTTTGGGTGACTAGCAGAACAAATAAGTAAATGCAAAATTCTCTGTCCATGGGGAACTGTTATTGGAATCACAGGATAAATAAACCTATCAAAATGTGGTACTAATATTTGCACAAACTGTGGAATTAGTCATGCATCTTCAGTTAAGCAGTATGCACAAGCAGTATATAATATATGTGCTGCAACTTCAGCAATCATTATAAATTTTATTGGAGATAGTTCTGTTTATTCTTTTATCTCTACCATAAAACAATGTGAAGGAAGGAAAGTGATATCAACCTTCCCTGGAGAAGTTTCAGTTCTATTTGAGGACAATATCATTTGATTTTTACAAATGAAGGAACTGATACTCAGAATTTGGAAATTACTGGGTCATAGCTGTGCAGATTGTGAATTGCATAGCTAAAACTTTACACAAGGTTTTTGGCTTTCAGTTCAAAGACTGGTCCATTTTGTTAAACTATCTACCAAAAGGGAGATAACAACACAGTGTATTTTATGTTCCTGTCTACTGACATGCAGAAAAGCCCTGGAAATGTGTTTATCAAGTCTCCAGAAAATGACTGCAGTGACCAGGGCCAGTGGTACATTTGTGTTGCTTGTAAGTCCTTCGTTTTCAGGTGCTGGCTTTTGGCCCTTTGACAAGGACTGAAAGGGCTTTACAAAGTCAAACACAACTCTGATTGGAGGCATTATCATATTATACCATATTTAAATCTCAAGTAAATTGAAAGAACAAATTGTCCATTTACTTTATTGTCAAATCCCACTTGAAAGGAGTAATGAAAGAGTTCAGATATGTTTCTACCATCCCCAAGATAGCAGATCATCTCTATCACATGTGGCTGTTTGTACACTATAAAACACTTTACCTTATGATTACAGAGATTTCCCCATACACTAGTTCTTTGGGGTTTACAGAATATGGTTCTTACAAAATAGTTGAATCACAGCTTTTAGATTGTTAAGGGGAAGAGTTTTTGAGATTGTAGTTGGAGTGTTACAGAGAAGTGGAATCATGCTTATCTTCTCCTAAATGCTAGCAAAAGGTACTTCTTAAAATTAAGAATATGTCAGTGGTGGGAAATTTCAGACGTTCTGAGGACCTCTGAATTTTCATCCATTCCAGCTACATAGCTCTATTTGTTTAATATTCTAATAAAACTGAAGGGCAATTTTTGATATTTCCAGTTTAAAAAATAATGTCTCACTTGTTTTAGGGGAATATTTACTTACTTGGTAAATATTGTGACTTTTCACACAATGTTTTTTCCCTCACTTGACCTGAAGAAAATTTTCTAAAGGACAGAAAGAGAATTAAAATAGCTCACAAATCAATTAAGTCATTCAAACCACAAGCAAGGATAACTGAAATGCAGGCTTCTAAAGTTACCTGAAATTGAACAAGGGCCAAAATAACTGAGATAATGATAGCCAGTAAATGTATTTTCAGCTTGCAAGGGATAAAAGTAGAGATCAGGCACTGGAAAAGTATGGGGACATATGGTTATAAATGCGGGGAGTGGAGATGGACAGACAGAAACTTGGTGGAAGATCCATTGTGTTTTGTGATCTTCTCCTCAGGAGCCCCCCAAGAGCTTTGATAGATCAATATTTAAATTCATCAAATGTCAAAGCAAACTAACATTTTCCAGGAAAGTTGCAAATGGATTGAGTGATAGGTCTGGATATCAGTGCATGATGGCAATATATAGACATGGAATATGTCTGTGGGGATTGCGTCTAAGGCTAGAATAAATGGCAGTCTAAATAATGGTGAACAGCATTGTAAAAGGTTAAGGTTTCAGCACAACATAATCATCTTTACCTCAGTTAAAAAGTGCAAAGGTACATAAGGAGAATTAGCTAATTCTGAGTATTGGGGACTAACAATAGGGATAAAATAATTTGGAAACTTGTTTTTTCCTCTGAGGAGTCAGCAGACAGTACTCTGGAAACAACAGGTTTCAAGCTCTGAATAAAATGAGTAAAACCAGAGAAAACAAACTTAGAATGTCATCAGCATTAACAAGGATTTACTGTGTGCAAGGCACTGCTCAAGGGCTGGGTATAGAACAGTAACATTCATGAAGAACTTTTAGTGTGGAGTTAATATTTTGTGTAGCACACGTGGAATAACAGTACGTGAATACTGTAGTGGAGAAAAATCAAGGTAGGGGAAAGTTTAAAGTGTGAAGGTGGAGGTGGATTGATGCTCCTACATGTAAGATAGTTAGGAAATCCTCTCTAACAGGGAAAGAGATGGAAGTTGCCCTGGGAGTGTTTTGAGTAGAACAAAGGGTATTCAACCACCACTGCAGCTCCTGAGCTGCCAAGAGGCTGAGAGGCACCAGTGCTAATCAACCAGGAGGAGCTAATGGGAACATGGGCTGGAGCAAACAGTGAGGGTTTGTTAATTTCTCAACAGTGCTGGTGAATATGCCCCCGATTAACTGAAGGGGTGAAGAAAGAGAAGGTTCCAAGCTGGCTTCAAGGATTTTGGTCTGATTCACTGGAAACTTGTTGTCAGTTGCTAAGATGGCGAGGTCACTCACAAATGGTTCGACCTAAAAACTAAGGTGTTATTACATAGACTCTAATACCTGCAGGCCCCATCTTCCCTCATGCTGTAGAATTACTGTATTGAATTACTGTCATAGCCTACCTTTAAAGAGAAAAATGGGTACTTTTTAAAATTAAATGTTTGCTGTATTTATTTACCAATTTAGAGAAAAATCTAAAGAAAGAATAGTTTTTATTTATCAAGTTTTAAAGAGAGAGAATAGTCTTAAATACTCATAAAATAATATTCACAGATGAATTTAATGCCTATCACTGTCTAAAAGATTGCTTTAAGGCCAAGGATAACCAGTCCTGTTCTAAATTAAGTTATCCCAAGGTATGCTTATTTTCAATCCATGCTTAAGTTTAGCTACAGAGTCAGGGATAAAGTAGGATAAGTGAAGGTATTTAATTATTGTTTTCATTTCCAGATCCTCAACAGAATAATTACTGCCAAACTCCGTTGCCCAGAAAATGTCTATTAGAATTATTGAGTACAAAAAAAAAAATACAAAAGCAACCAAAAAAGAAGGATGTTTTATTTACATACTGAGCTGTTGTATGCTGTTTCTAGCCTGCTATCTTCCATCTACATAAAGAAAATCAGAATTGTTTCTTAAGTTTCCTTCTAACAAACACTATTTGAAAGTGTAGATCTGTTCACTCCAAAACAATCAACTCCTTTCTCAGAAACTCTGGGTTTGCAACACCCAAGAACTGAAGGAAACTTCGCCCCAACAGTCATTGAGTTTTGCTATAAAAAAATCGTAACAGCCAGGGTTTTTCCCTGTAGTGATTCTGATATATTTATTTTTATTATCCAGCTAATTTCTGTTCAGTTTGTGAATAACATTGCAAGTCAATCTGTGGAAAAGCATATAGTCAAGTCTATGGAGGGAAGTGTCTGGAATCCTTTTGGTTATTAAAACTAAAATTCATAATAATACAAGGGATCTGTTTCATATATTATGTGCTTTATGTACCTCATTACATGTAATCCTTGAAATAGCTGCATGACATGTTTATTTTCATGTTACACAGCATGCTAACTAAATTTTATATGACTAGTGCATTTGTGCACAGCCACCAGAAAAATCCTGCATGGAGCTGGTGCAAGGCTGCCTGCCAGACCTGAGTGTGTCTACACTTTTTCTGCAAATATACCTTGCCTTGTTTTGTAGATGACAATGTAAAGGTTTCATTTAGCTTTTCATGTTCTCTGTAAATTCCTTACAATGGATCAGGAATATATGTGAGCATATGCCTGTGTTGGCACATGCAGCTGTGTGTGTGTGTGTGTGTGTGTGTGTGTGTGTGTGTATGCACACATACAAGGGCTGCATGGGGGACAGAGAGGTAACAAAATATTTTCTAGATGTTAAGTCTCAAAAGGTTTCTAGTCTAAGAGGTTGAGGCAGGAAGGTTGCTAGCTAGAGCCCAGGCAAATTAGTGACTTGATGAGATCTTTTCTGAGAATATAAAAAGGTTGGTGTGTCACTCAGTATAAAGGCCCCGGGTTCAATCCCTAGTACCAACCAAAATCACACACACACACACACACACACACACGTGACTGAAATTCCTCTAAGTTCTACTCTGTAGCAAAATTTTACATTCTGAAATTCTACATGTGCTAAATCCCCAGGAGACAGTGGGTCCATTCAACAGACAGAGATTGACAAGGGGTCAGATACTTATGGAACAGGGAGCAGGGACTAGTCTACACTCATTGAGGGATGTCTTTACTGAGCTTGGGAACTTTCTTTCTCTTTAAAGATGAATGAAAGTATTCCTCCCCTCAATTAGACTCTCCTCTATTCTCTTAATAAATGATAAATAATTTTTAGACAATATCTTGAATTATTTAGAATAATAAATGCAAGAAGTTGCTTTGTGAAGAACTGTAAATTGTAGCTAAAGGTGGTGGTGCATACCTCTAATCTCAGCAGTTGAGAGGTTGTGGCAGGGACATCACCATAGTTCAAGATTAACCTGGGCTATACAGTGAGTTCAAGGCCAGCATGTGCTACACGGTGAGACTTTGTCTCAAAAAAACCAAACCAACAGGCTGGGAGTTAGTTCAGCAGCACAAGCTTCTGCCTGGCAAGCATGAGATCATGAGTTTGATTCTCAGTACCAAAACAAAACAAAACAAAAAACAACCACACAATGAAAAAAATTATAAATTGTCATTTGTTATGTATAATTCCTTTTTATTAACTTATTATAGTCACTACATATAGTATACAATATATTTATTTATAACTTATTACCTTTAAGTATAATGTAAGTATTATATATGTGAAATCATTAACTTAATAATTTATAAAAATGATTTCAATACAAAAGTTCAAAATAAACAGTATTTGACATCTAAATCCAAGCTCCTCCTCCTTGATTTAAAGCATTCTAACTTTCATTATTTTGAATCTTGTCTACTTTTCTAACTTATTTCAGAACTTTACATCTTATTTGAATGTAAAACCTTATTTTGCATCCCAATTTTATCAATCTGTAGAAATTGGTCACTGGGCTCCATTGGTGAAAATTCTGTCTATGCTCCTTAATTTGGACCATGGTACCTTGGCACATTTTGAACTTGTCTTACAATATAAACACCATTTTTCTCTACATGATTCTCACAGGTTGATCTGTGGCTCCTTCCTCAGGAGAAAAAAAAGACATGTTGAAGTTTCAGAATGTGACTGTAGGAAGGACACATTCTTTATACAGGTAATCAAGTTAAAATGAAATCATTGAGATGGGCCCTGATCCATCCCTGATAACCCTGATAACCTTATAAATAGGGGAAATTTGGACACAAACATCAGGGACAATGCCAACAAAAGAGTGAAGCAGAGACTGGAGTGTCACAAAGAACTCCAGAGATTTCTGGCATCCGCCAGAAAGAAGGCAAGAAGCAGATGAGGAACAGATTCTCCCTTCCAGCTCCGGAGAGGAACCAATCCTGCCAACACCTTGACCTTAGATTCACAGCTTTCACAACTATGAGATAATAAATTTTGTTGTGTAAGTCATCCAATCTGTGTGCCACGGATACAGCAGTCTCAGCAGTCTCAGGCGCACACAGCAGAAGGGCAATTCCCAGCTATTCTGAGAAAAGCAAAGGCGATTTGAAGCAGTATAAAAGGGCAGTATAAGGGCAACTGCATTCAGAGAGTGCTGTTTGCTTCTCCCTAATCATGTTCAGCACTTTTTCTTTTCCAAAATTTATTTAGAATACCTTTCCCTTTCATATATGTCTATAAAGGATCTGATTATCATTTATGATTAGCCCTAAAATGACTTCCACATAAATTCTTCATTCGTATCTCTAGCTGGAATGCATTCATTTCCTCTAAGTTCCCTCCAGCACTTTATTTGTGCCTTGACTATAAATATTAATCCATCTTCTTTTGCATTGTTGTTACTTGTATACATATCTTATCTTCCTGTAATAAATAAGGCACGTCTCCTGGGGGAAGGCCTGACTCCTCCTCCTTCTGGCTACGCAGTGCACAGAGGAGGGCCTCAGTATTTATTTCATTACTTGACTTGCACAAGAGGCACCGAGATCCTTGAGAAAATGTTGCCGTGAACTGTGTGCACCGAAGCAGGTTTTTGTGATAAGCAGTTTAACTACACTTGTGTTTGCTTATTCATTTCTCAATGTTCTTTCAAGTTTTATCTTTTTTCTGGATCTGTTTTTTTTAAACTTTTCTTCTTTTTGATTGTCACTAAAAAATTTTAGTCATAATTTTGCCACAAATTCTTCTTTGATTAATTCACCAGTTAAATGGAAGAAAGAATCCCATATATTTTTTATTTTCATGGGTAGCTTTCACAGCCAGTGTAGAATATTTCCAAAAATGTGTGAAGTAAGATTTCAGATGTTTTTCTAAACAAGATTTCTTAAAAAAAAGGAGCTAGATAAAGCCTCTTCATAAAAGAAAACAAAAATATCACACACTAAAAAACCCAAAGTAAATTTAAAAAATGTGTATTACTACCCAAGAGAACTGCTTTTCCAAAGTTATTTTTACTGTTCCCATTAAAAATATCAAATCTGATGCAAAAGATATCTATTTTAATCAATCAACAAATGAATCATGCTCCTACTCCATTCCATGTATTTTCTGTTTGTTCTTTGGTGGAAATTGTTGTCTACACATGTTTCCACCATTAGATTTTATTCTCCAGGAATAGAATTTGCTTCCCATTTGTCTTTACTTTTCTAAAACCTAACATGAAATGGCCTGCAGTAAGCTGTGTGAACATCAATCATTTGCACATGGAAATAATTCTGAATAGAAGTGCATCATAGAAATAAGTGGATTCTCTGATTAATTCTTATAAGATGACATTAAAATTTTAATAGCATGTCTCAGTTTCTGTTAGAATTTGATTATGTAACTTGCAACATAAAGTTTTGGGAATAGGTTATCTCAAAGTTGGATAATGCTAATTTAATTCTCACTACACTAATCAGAATAAAATCAAGAGGACTTTGTTTAATTGAGAGAAGAACATATATGTCTTGGTTACAGAGATGAAAAATGACAAGTTGCCAGGTAACAATCATCAGTGTTTTGTCTTCATGGATTTCATGATTTGATACTTCTCAATGGAAAATCAAATCAGATGAATACATGTAGATCATTTCATGTTTTCTTTTACAAGACAACTCCCAAATGTGTCTGGAATCTGGAAATGATTCACATTTTACTTTTTTCCACAACCATAGCAACAGGGGGAGGAAACTCCTCCCACTCAGGGGAATTCAACAAGTGGGGATGGTTGGTCTCTAAGCCATTTAGGGACTTCGTCTATTAATTGAGGAACCAGACACTGATGCAAACATACAAGAGAAGCGAGTAAAAGAATTCCTCAGGAGAGTGAGATGATGGCTTACCCATATTGCTGTCTATAGAACATCAAGCCCCTGGCTAAGCATAGTGAGAAGCTTAATCAAAATCAAAATATTGCTTTAGTGATGTGATTTGCATTATTTTATAAGAGGAATGGGATAACACTCAATTTGTGGGACTTTGAAGAACTATAAAATGTTATCATTTCACGAATAGTATTTACTAAAGACAATGTCTTAGTCACTTTCCTATCACTGGGCACAATACCCAATACCTACAGTACAACAGAGGAGAGGTTTATTTTGGCTCACAGTTTTAGTCTGTGCTGGCCTGGCTCTAAGGAACAATCAGCATAGTCAATGGAAACTGCAAAAGAAAGCTGTTCACCCGGTGGCATCCAAGAAGCAGGTCAGACCCCAGTGACCCACCTCTTCTGAACAGGCCCTACCTTCCAACAGCACATCGACTGTGGATGTCATCAATAGCTGAGTCTATTGATGAGTATAGTGCCCCATAATCTAACTACTTTCCATGCAAAATAGAATTCTGGGGGACATTTTGATCTAAACCACAACAGACAGTAAGTATTCCTGAGAGAAATACAGTATAAATTGGGACGCATAAAGCAAATTACCAGTAACATGGCTAGTTTTGAACAGAAATTCAGGTCTCCACAGAAATAAATCATTAAATGCACTCATAGTGGAATATTGTGAATATTATTTTGTAGACGTTTCACATTGATTTATAATATAAGACAGAAACTTTTCCTACTAGCTATTATACTAGGTTTTCATTAGTATTACTCATAAAATTAAAGTGAAAAACTGTGAGTGGGAGAGATAATGTTTACTTTTCTAAACTAAGTAAAACTATTTGAAATAGATTTTAGATGAACACATGTGAAGTTAAAATCAGAGTAGCACACAAGGAGAGATTATTCTACAAATCAAAGAATTTGTTTATAGATTGAACTAAATGTAGTACCCTCTCTTGACATGAATCAAACACAGAATTGAATCTTGGGCAACCAGGGGGCAAGCAGGTGGTTCATCAGAAATATTGTCAGAAAGGTTGGGCATAAATTGATTGCCTTGCCCCCACCTGAAATTTCAGGGTAATAAGTGGTTAGTTTAAAGACTATTTTCCTGTAGACTATAAATAAACCAATCATACAGGAGTATTTTCCAAGCATCAACCACCCATTTAGCATTATTTCAGGAAAAGTGTCTTATGCTAAAGGTTTAAATGGCATGTGACTCTTCTACATAAAATTTCCCTCCATTCCAGAAGCAGAAACCTAACACAAATGAAACTATTAAGGAAGAGATAATAAAATAATTGCTATTTAGACATTAAAAGTTGACTTGAGTTGATTATTTTAATGAAAATGAATAAATAACAGAAGATAAGTGATTAAATCTGGCCCTTAATGAATACATGAGATTTGGATAGTTGATAAGGAGATTAAACAATATTCCAGATCCAAGAAAACATGAGAAAGGAAGAATAAGATTGAGCAAACACACTGAAGGCTGTAAGAGTCCCAGTTGCATGCAAATGGAGTGGCTTAGAAGGAATGAGATGACCCAGGCCATGAACACTGCAGAGAGGAGCTCACATTTCAGCTAGGATGAATGTGATATTTCAGGAAAATGATCAAGTTGTGTTATGCAAGATAGATTAGAAGTTAGAGATAAGAGACACTTAATCTGGATAGACAATCCCTGGCAAAACTCTAGGTCTAATGTGACCAAAGGCAGCTCTCACTATGAGAATGAAAAAAATCTGACACTTCTTGTACCTCTTGGTACAATTCTTGGAGAAGGAGGAGAAACACACAGCAAAGAAAGAAGTGTAAAGACTCCAGAAGGAAAAGGGAAGGTCTTTGGCACTGTGTCTGAGCATCTCCTGCATTTGTTGTCACTCTAAATGACAGTCACAGAAGCATACCACACAATTCTACAAAAGGTTGACAGAAAGAGAATACAAAATGTCCCACATAATCTCAGGAAGTTTAGTCATTAGCAAAATGACAACTGAAGAATAAATCAAATTCAAGTGTATCAATAGATGATAAAATATTGAACTGGTGTACCCCAAGAGTGGAATGCAGTTAGAGGAAAATGGCAGCTGTTTTCCTCCAAGTTGTTCTGACTTACAGTATCATGGTTAGTTTTCATTCAGATGAAGATTACAAACCAAAATGTTTCCAAAAGTCAGCAGGAAATTTAGTGTAGTAAAAACTCCTGGGATTAAGAAAATAGGTAGATGTGTGTCAAACTAAAGGAAGAAAGCTCCTTAGATCTTTCTTTTCTTTCTTCCCAAATACTCATAAACCAGAAATGAGAATGATGAAGGCGTCTGGCTTCTGCTTTAACAGAAGCATTCCTACAGCAGACAACATTTGGAGTTTGACAGGACGTTACTAGAACTCAAAGCCAGATAGCATAAGGACATGGGGTGAACTGCTAACATTTAACTAGAAAAAGTCTTCTTTGATAGCTTTTTTCAGATGTCTGAAGGGTTTTAAAGTGAGAGTGGAATTAGATTTGTTCTTTATGATCCCTCCAGAGGCCAGTACCAGTATTAAGCGGTAGAAGCTGCAGAGTTTTGGACTTGCTTTCTGGTGCAATTTTCCAGTAGTTAGAGATGGGTATCAGTAAATTAGACTGACTTGTGAAGTGGTGAGTTCCCTATCATTGAATGTGTTCCTACTGAGAATAAATGAACACTTGTTGCAAGTGATATATACTAGATGGGACATTACACTGATAACCCTGTAATCTTTTCCAAATATAAGATTCCAATATGTCAAGGTCTCAAGAAGTGGGGGGATAGCAGAAGACTTTGGTACCTGACAGAAAGGTACAAAAGCTGATGAGCAAAAGAGCTTTGAGGCTGCTATGTAGCATTTTTAAAATGAGAATCTGTTTATCAGATACCAACTTTCTTACATGAAATACTGAATTAAAAACATGAAGGTACATGGATCTAGGGCTCTTTTTCCAAACTGGAAGAAAACCAAGAGTAGGAAAACAGGAGAGGCAACAGAAACCTACATTTGTTTTCCATTTTCAGAAGGTTTTGTTCTCAAATGTAGTTCTGATATTCTAAGTAAAGACTAGAATGTTTTGTTCTTGTTTTCACTGCTGTTAGGTGGAAGAGATATATTTTGCATATTCCTTTTAAGGTGTATAATTGGTTCAATCAACATAATAAACATTTAGCAAGTGTTCCTATGTTTGATCAAGTAATTACCCTTTGGAGAATTTGAAAAGAAGAAGTAATATGAAATACAGAAAGACATCTTATGAACAAAGAAGTACATCACTGTCATATTAACTGCTAGGAATAATCAGAAATGATAAATACTTATGCATATGATATATGATGTACTCACTGGTCTTTGTCTCCTTGGGCTGAGATAACAAAATACTGTAGACTAGGTAGCTTAAACAAAGATAATTTTCTTTTTACAAATCTAGAGGCAGGTAGTCCAAGATTAAGGTGCTGGCCCATTCAGTGCCTGAGGCATGCTCTTTTCACTGAGGTGGGAGGCAGCAGCCTTCTCAGCTTCTCACTGGAGAAAGGCAGAGAGAGAGAGAGAGAGAGAGAGGCGCGCAGGGAGAGACCCCCTTTCCTTACCCATGGAACGAGGGCTCCACTCTCAACTCATCTAAGCTCAATTTCCTCCCTATAGCCCCTACAAAACACCATCACACTGGGAGTTAACTTTCAATACATGAATTCGGTGTTAGCTGAGGAAACCCAATTCAGTTCACAGTACCATTCAACAGCAAGTTTTATAGAACTATGTAATAAAATAGAATACAGTTTTAATGAATTAAATAAAAAAAATACAGAAGTCAAACAAATACCAAATTCATGATGTGTAAAATTTAGACATAGAGAATACTTAAAAAGAAGCAAAATATAAATTTCTATCCAGTTAGTGCAATTGATTACACACAGTTTTGTTTTCTTTTAAAACTTTTTGTTATAGTTTTAATACAGATACGAAACTTTTAATGAACAGTTAAATATTTATGATATATACTTACCTTTATAACATGCAGTTATGGAATAAAAAGTTTTATATAACATAAAACTTTAAAATTGTGCTAAAAGTACTAAGTTTGTGAACAGACCTATGAAATAACCTATCATTAGTGATTTGAGAGTCTACTACACACACACATACACACACACACACACACATACATATATATTATATATATATATATATATATATATATATATATATATATATTTCTTTATATATTGTTTTTGAAGTGCTGGGGGTTGAATTCAGAAGATTAAATTTGAACTGAGTTATGTCCTCAGTCCCCTTTTATTTTTAATTTTGAGTCAAGATTTTGCTAATTTATTAGTTGCTCTGGCTAGGTTTAAACTTGCAATCCTGTCTCTGCCTCTCAGAATGCTGAGGTTACAGGCCTGCACCACTACACTCAGCCTCTTTTGCAATATAAGTGATTCTCAGGGGTTGGGACCCTGAATGTCTGGAAGGACAGGGCCTAGGCATAATAGTTGGAACTTGCAGGACGCACGGTGGGCCCTCAGTTACTCAGAATTCAGTGTTACTACAGCAAGACAGTGGCTGGGTACCATGGTGGGAACAGGGGGCAAATCCTTGCTAAGTAAGGGCAGATGTTCCAGTTAATTAGCTTTTGTATTTGGAAGAATTAACTTTTCCTAAATACAGTACACATAATAGCACTTGGCTGAAAACTCCTTATGTCTATTTGTGTTTCAAAGCCTGTCACTGATCATTTCATACTTCTACAGGAACATATATTTTATCCCCACACACACAAAAAAAGAAATGCAATTGATTCATTTCATTCTTTGCCAGTGAAGAACTGCATAGAATTCCGAAATATTAGGATACCAGATATCATGATCCTGCCTTATGAAGAGTCCATACTGTAAATCAAATTACTACAGCATCAGAATAAATATGCTTTAAAATTTTTTATTTTCCTATATGCTATTCAGTTACTAAACACATTTCCTTTGAGATTAATGACATAGGGATAATCACCTTTGAAGAGGAAATAGGAAAGTGATTTCTCAAAATTTTAAGTAATCTATCCTAAACTATGAAATGCCAAGCACAGATATTACAGCATCCATAATGCCTGCCATGGTGCACAGCTTTGCAAAATGATAATTACCAATTAATGCCTATTTTGAGAAAATGAATTTGACAAACTTCACTTGTGGTTTTATTTTACTGAATTTTTAAAAAAATTGCTATATATGAATAATTCTCCAGTTCTGCCTGCATAAAGCCTGAGACATCAGATTTAGTCCTTTTCTTTTTGTAGTTCTCTACACTGCCATATCCTCCACCATTCACTAGCAGGTATTTTTTGCTGTCACAAATGTAAAGTGAACCTGAGTGTAGCAGTCAGCTTTTTCACTGCTGGCCACAATACCTCACACCCATGACTTAAAGGAGGAAAATTTTATTTTGGCTCATAGTTTTGGGAAATTCAGTCTATTTCTGGCTCCATGGCACACATATCATGGTGGAACATGCTTGGATCTTTGTGGCAAAGAAAGCAAAGAAGGGGTACAGTGACAGGAAGGGGCAAAGGATTAGAAAGAAACCTCAGATCACTCCTGCCTGACCCACCCAGACACAGCAAGCAGTGCTCCACTAACACCCTTTGGGATTGCAAAGTCATTGAAGTTAACACTCCACCCCTCTCTCCACTCTACTACCACTCCACTACCACTGTGTCAGCATTAAATATTTTCTATTTTTCTATTTTATGTTTCTCAGGAAAAGACTAGAGAGTAGTTTCCTTGTGTACCACATGGCTCCTCCTCTCCATCTGTGAGAAGCATGGGCACTACCTGAAGCATTCCTGCCAGGAGAGTTATCAGATTCCACTGGGGCAATGGTATGTGGCTCTGTCACATGGAATAGTGGAGGAATTCTTAGTCTTGGCTAAAACAACTTTTGTTTAAAGTCTGTTACTTCCTTCTTTCTTACATTTCTGAAGTTCCCATCCCCTTTTTACAGGTTTGCGTTCTTAGGGAACAGTATACCTGGAATCCAAACCCTTTCCTTTTCTGCCCGTTATTTCTTTACCCGGACTTTCCCTGAAATCAGCTCTTCTTTTCTTCTTGAAACCTAGTAACTTGTGATTAAATATGGAGAGCTAGATTGTTAGTGGTTTCTGTTTTCTTCTTGATACTTCTCTATATATTCTGAGCTGTACAGCAACTATAAAATTATTCAGTAGTTAACAGACTGATGACATGAAAACTAAACTTAAAGGTCACATTTTCATTTTCTTAACACATATATTAATCTGAGTGTTACAAATGGCAAGTACAGAAAAATTCCAGTATGCTACCAAATATGTGAATTTAAAGAAAATAGTACTAATTACTTATCTGTGTTCACTTTTGGCTAGGCTCTTCGGTCAGGGCCTTGCATGTATTTTCGTATGTAAAACATACTTGGATTTTGAGAAGTGGGTGTTTTCATAGGTCTCATTTTAAAGATGAGGAAGTTCACTCACACAATCTGAAACTCTTTCCTTAAATCACCAGGCGGGTGAAAATGACAGATGAGAGGCAAACAGCAGGAGGAGGACTATCCAGTGTCTACCCTGTACCCAGCACCTGCATTGTCACGCTAATGATAGCTCCTATTTCTTTAGTACTTTACAGTTTACACAAGTCAGCACTTCTACGTTTGTTGTCAGGTTTCCCATAAATATTCAGGGTATATGTCATTGTTTCTGTTTTTATGAAAAAGAAACTTGAGTTTAGGGAGGGTTAGGAGCCCACCCAAGACCAAGCATTAGGAAAGAGTAAAATTAGGTCCAGAATTTATGGCTTTTGGCTTTAAGTGCAAAATGTACTCTTTACCATTACATTATCATTAATTTACAATTAAGTAAATACTTTTTACTTAATTAAAGATGGCTTGCATGCTCTCGGTGTTATAAATAAAGATCTTAAGAGAAAATATGCTAATGTACACAAGGAGAGTGGATAGTTTAGAAATAATGCGTATCATGTGTATTATTGCCTAGAAAAAAGAAATCAACACAAATGACTTTTAAAGTAGTTAGGGTACACAAATTTTGAATATTTTCTGGTATATTCCCCAAACAGCTGAAGTTAAGTAATCATGTAAATCTAGTTCAAAATCTAATAATGGAAGAGCAAGCCTGAAAAATATTTCAAAGATAATGAAAACTCTTCGTTTTTTCTTAAAAATAAATTTTCAATGAGTTTCTCTTCCTTTTTATTTCCTCCAAATAAAAGTCTGATAGAAAATAAGTCTACAGAACTATAATAATTATTTTAAGTGTTCTTACAGTATGTTTGAATTTTCATCACGAAATCTCATATGATTTCAGCCCTGATTTCCCCCAGAGAATGACTATTGCAGAGCCCAGAGCTCAGGTTATGCTTGAGTCCACGGCACCTCCAGATTACCCAAATTTCTTACGGAAGTGAAGGAAAATAAATATGTGACAATGTGTCAGAGTAGTAAAGCAGGTTTTCCTAAATAATAACATATAAAATATTATTTTAATTTTATAGTACCCTGTGTAGTAAGACTCTATGTAGAAGATAAAGATGGTAATATAATGAAAATACTTTATAGAGAAAGAATTTCCAAAAATAAATAGAAATATCTCTTAGTAATAAATTCTAACTTTATCTGCATCTTAACTTCTATTTTTTCCTTTTTTTGGTCCATAGCACAGATACCAACAAAAATAAATAAATTGCTCTTAAATGTAAAAAATAAAGATGCTAAAGAAAAACATTATTAACATACAATGATGGAGACTTATTTTTTACATTGAAGATGTAGCTCAAGATAACTGAGATAATTTTAGATGCTAGATTTATGTTAAAGTATAGAGGGTGACTTGATCCTTTCTTCAATTTCATTTTTGCGTGCTGATTAATGTGAGCAAGAGACTGGAACATTTTAATCGCTTTAATTTTTAAACCTACTTTCTCAATGTAAAGATGAAATAAAATATTTTAAAGTCAGAAGAAGGGAAACTATCTCTCCTAATACCAACGAGCAATATTCATTCATCATCATTCAAGAATTCATAATTTATAAATAGTTTTACCCAATAATGCTAAAGACCTTTGCTTATTTCCTATAGCTTCAAAACTTGTCTCAAAAGTTTAGAATTTAGATGGCTCATTTACAAGGATCACTGTGGAGAATCACAGACATTATATGCTCAGTATGGCTAAGCTCTCTGCATTCTGTGAAAAATGAGTTGGGCCAGTTCTTTCTGACTCAGGGAAACCTCTATGTGTCCTGGCAGGAAGAGAGACGGAAACGGTTCTTGAAATCATTATGTAACTTCATTTCTTGAGCTAATAGAAAGTTAACTTCATTAGGTTCCTATTTATCTAATTTGTCATCAAGAAAACAAATTTGAAGAGTAAAGAAGCTCATGAGTAAGGGAGCGTGGACTAGAGTTGGTTATTCAGACATCTTAAAATCAAGCCTTACCATGTGCCTTGCACAAACTACAGAATCTTTCATCCTTAAATTGCTCATCTGGAAAATGAGCGTGAAGGTACTGGTGCCTGTCTCAGAGAAGGACTGCCATGAGGTAAGGATAAATCAACAACTGTGTGACCTTTAGCAATTTTCAGGGCTCAATAAATTCTAGACCTGACAATTCAATTTTCCTAGATCATATTTTACCCAAGCAGAATCATCAAGAATTTTCTGTATTTCATCAACCTTTGTATCAAAACACTGATCTTTGAATCATTTCTTAGATTGATGTCTACTGCTTTCATTTTGGGTACTCATTAATTTAAGAAAGACATTGACTGAGTATGGAGCATGAATTACAATGCATAGGAGTGTGTAAATATATGAACAAAACAATATTCTGAGGAAAGACATAGCTAGATGAAGTCTACATCCTCAAATGATCTTCTAGACAGCTCTATCCCTAACTGGTGTCTTTTTTGGTTGATGTGGCATCAGATCATTTAGTCTTCAACTGCTAACCCATCTTCAATTAATTTTGACATATGTAATTCTTTCTAACTAGGTTTGAAATTAATATTTTTCACCTTAATTCTCATATACGTTATAGACACTTAAACCTTCACACTATAGAAAAAGCATAAAGATCACTGCATCTCAATGTTTAGCATCTCAAATATGAATTACTGCTATTGATAAGGGAATGGGTATTATGTCACTGAAATATGGATTTTTGTCAACCATATATTGGTAAGAGGTTAATCCATCTTCTATTCACATTAGAAAAATAAGCCCCATCAGATATAAAGTCAAAGGAAACATTATAAATTTATCACCTAATCCAATACCAACAAAACATTACAGAGTCTGAATTAAAGGGTGTTTGTTCTCACACTTCCCTTGCCTAAGTTTGTTCTCACACTTCACTTCCCTTCCAGGCAAAGTCTCCATTCACACCAATGAGAAACTGGAAGCATGGACTTGCCTCCAGCCTTTCTTACCACTCACCCTTACCTTGTTCCCACTCACTGCAATCCTCCTGACCATTAGCTGTATGGAGACAATTATGAGAAAGGGATTTTCCAATTTCTAAGGTTTCTTCTAAGTAAAGTTACTCAAGATAGATGAGATGATGACAGTCAAATAGCAAAGTCTTTCCTGAATTTTCCATATGATTTGCCATAAGAAAAAACTGGGTGGTTTACACAACAGTTACTTCTCACAGTTGTGGAGGCTGAAAAGCACAAAGACAAGACTCTGGGCACTTTGATTATTGGAGAGAGATTTCTTCCTGGCCTGCAGAAAGCCAACTCCTCCTCCGGCCATGCCCCAGTGGAGGAGGTGGAGAGCAGGAGTGAAGGCAATATCTTCCTCTTCTTGTAAGGCCACCAATCCTGTTAGAATAGGATTCTATCAAAATTATGACCTCATTTAACCTTAAATATGTCCCCAAAGCCCTATCTTCAAATACAATTATGTAGTCATGCTGGGGAGAGGGCCTCAAGAAAGGAATTCTGGGGGTTTCACAATTTAGTACATATCATTCTGAAAAGACAAAGACCTATTATAACCTGGTAGACAAAAAGGGTGACGAGATCCACTTTGAATTGTGCAGACTTAATTTTGTAGAGAGTTAATCACAGTATCCTTCTTATAAAGCTGTGTGAAGAAAATAGGGAGAGGTATAGATATGCAGGTATACATAGTGCAACTGTAAACACTGAATCTGATCTGATTTCCTGCTCCTTACTATGCTCAAGATGTATATTTTTGGATTACATGAATAAAATTCCCATAAAATATTGGGAGAGATTGAAGAGTCAATTGAAGTTTGAAACATACCGAAGTCAAATCAAATAGATGAAAATATATCTTCTCAGTTTGAGCAAAATAAGTGTCATGATCTCATTTTCTTGTTTCTCAAGTTTCACCTTCTAGAAACTGTTTCCTTCTTTTAGTATAAACCCCTTCCTGTACCCTTTGTTTGCTGTGTGTCTTGTCCCTTGAAGAGAGCAGCCAGGATTATGGTGTTTTCCCCCATAGCAATGAAGGAGTTTAAAGATGGGTGAATTCCTTCTTGGCAAACACCTACAATTTTATAACTTTCCCCATGTGCTTTGTTCCTCATTTTTATGATTATCCTACTAACTCTACACTTTCTCACTTTCCTCTTGATTTGAGGAAACAGTGTACTCACAAGGGTTTCATCGGCACTGAACTTAGCAGCAGGATTATCTTGCAAATCACGTTATTTTTGAAAATAGCTGACAAAATTCCAAAACCAGAACACCCAGAAGTACTTTCATTAACCTCACTTTATTCTTATCTAAAGAGAGTTCCTTTTCCAGCACCATGTCTAACCGTAGATATTCTAATATTTTTTAATATGTATTATGTTGATGCTTGAACATTAATTCTCTTCAACTCCAGACACACTTTGCCCAAAGACAAGCCTGGTGCACTGAAATGAAATGTTCTCAGGGGGATGAGAACAAGGTCAACTGTTTCAAAGGAGAGTTGCCCAAATTAATCTCTCTGCCTGACTGAACCCAGCCTCTGAATATTTATCTGGAGGACATCACTGTTTTGCTCAAGATAATTATGAGTGTTATCTCTTGGATTCAAGAGAAAGAAACTTGAGCAGATTCCAGAAAAAGTTTCTCCAGGGAACTGACATAAGACAGTGGTGACATTTGAAATTGCTAATTCATTCTGTGAGTGCTGGGTTCTTCGGGGTTTTCTGCCGCAGGATCCTTGTCAAAACACTGAAATAAGTATTCTTTGATTCTATGACTTCACAAATGGTATTTCCAGGTACTTGGTCATTAAGTGGAATCTTCAAATGGTGTGTCTTAGCAGGCCATAAGCCCCAAGGTTAACATGAACCTCCAATTTCAAATCAAATATGGAGAAAGTTATTTCAGCCACTATTTATATACATATCCAAACTAGGAGACATCAGCAAAGAGAAAAGGTTGATTCCACACAAAATATTTTAGAGTTTATTTAAAATTATGATTGGCTATTTTCTCACTAGAAACAATACTTAAAATGTGAAATGGATGAATTACTACTATATGATGAGATCTCAGGCATAGCTTAATGTTAACTGCTAAGCAGTCCCCTGTCCAGCTGACATTAAAATTAAACTGAATGCATGGCTTTATTATCTATAGCTCTTGGCTAAATGATGAAAAACTATAGCCTCTAACCTGTATTTTCTTTTTCTGTAAGAATGAAGAAAATGTTCTAACAACATGTTGAGTGATGGAAAATTCTTTGAGAAAATATAAAGGCGTATTCATTATATTTTTAAAAATGACTCTTAGAATCAAACTTTTGAAAGCTCTTTGCACTTATAAATACTTCTCCTTATAAGACTGACAAGTTTCTACAGTTTTAAAAAGAAACTCAACTATCTCTGGAGTTTCCAAGTCAGTCCTTTGGCCTTGTATTGCCCAGCTTCCTCTCTGTGGTCTTAGAGGACTTGTTACCTGGATGGACCATCTCCTGGCTTCTCCAACCTCTAGCAAAACCAGGCTTCAGCCTAGGCTAACAAACTTTCTTTCAATCCAGAGACTCCATGCCATACATTTTGAGCTTTTAGGAATACTAACAAGAACAACTTTATACAGTTCTTTTAAAGGAAGATCTTCTCTCCCAAAGCATACAGAAAATCATTTATCATGAATTTCCAGATAAGGGGTAATTTTTCAGAAATATAATCCTAGTTTTAAGCAATGTTTTTAAAAGATGAGAAGAAAGTACCTCTGCCAAGATATGCTCAGTTTATGTTAATATCACCCTTTCCTGATGATTATTTTGTCTAACTGGGATCAAATGCAGAATTTCAAGTATCATACCTCCAAAAACGTGCTTTCATATTAAGTTGGAGAAACTATTGGAATGTGAATCCACAGGTTTCTGAGTGATATGACAGGAAAAGAATGTACTGGCTTTGAAGAAAATAATTCTGGCCAATGACTCTTCTCTAAAAGTGACAAGCCTCTCTGAATAAATCCTAGCTAGGCCTTTAGAAATCAGAAACATGGATGGTGCCTAGGATTCTGGTCTCTTCCCACACATTCCCTGCCAGGGTAAGCTCACTGTTCCCAGGGTTTGAATTGATAAAAGTTGTGTGACAGAAAAATATGATGCATGTTTAAATTCAAAACAACTTTATCTCGGTGAAAGACACATTGCTGTTTGTTCCCCTCAAATCACTCCCCTTTGCTTTGCATACACTCCTACCATTGTTCTTGTTACTTTGTGAAGCAGTTCTGTAAAACCTTTCTCATGAGCGTCTTTAGTAGCACAGTCACTACTGCTTTTGTGTCCTGAATTGATTCAAAATGTTCACCTTTTATGTCATTTTGACTTTGAGGAAGAGTCAGAAGTCATATAGTGTCAGGTCCACTGAATAAGATAAATGAGGACATGCAGTAGTGTTTTTATTTGACAGAAATTACTGGAAATGTTTGATCAATGAGAACTGCTAAAAAATATCTGTTGAATGTTTGAATAAAAACTGGTACAATAAGAGACACACTGCTATTAATTCCCTTGAAATACTCAAAATATCCCCTTTTGCTTTGAGTACACTTATCCCATCATTCCTGGCAATGTGTCTTTTAGTAGAATAAATTTATGTTTTGAAAATTTAAACATTCAATATATTTTTTGGTGAACCTTACTATTGTAGCATGGAATATTCTGAATCTTTCCTAATTGGAAACTTTGGAAATCCTTAGGAATCTATACTTTCTAGCTCCCCTAATTAGAACATAACCTCTATAAAGACACCAACTCTCTTTGCTGTCACAACCTCGGTGTCTTCACGGATGTGACACAATATGCAGAAGTCCGTGATGATTGCAGTGTGTGAATCTTTCCAAGACAGTAAGTGTATTCCTTGAAAACACAGTGCAAGGTCCATGAAGTATAAAAAATTTCTCCTACAAAAGGTTTGCTATATCTAGGCCACAAATTTCTGGCTTTTAATGTGCCACATTATAAAAAATTTAATTCATAAACCTTATCATTTTATAATTTTTGCTCTTATTAAAAATACTCCAATTAGAGAAATCTACATTTTTATTCTTGGTTTTACTGTTTTCATCCCTTTATGCAAACATTTACATAGCCTAAACTCTAAGGTAAATTTTTCTGTGCACAAAGGAAGTGCTCAAGGCCAAGGCAGCAATTGGCTCCATTAATATTTTATTATTCAATGTTCCTCTTGCATCTTAAATTTGTGACATTTCAGTATAGAATCTTTCCCAGGGAAAAAAACTCAGAAGAATCTCATTTTGTATTTTTCAACAAAATAATTAGCAACACTCAAATAAATCACATTTTCACTGCAATTGTTACTAAAATATTCCCATAAAAAGAATTAGAGAGTTTTATATATTTAACAAATATAATAGACAAAATATATATAAGAAAATATTGTTATTTAATTATCTTCAATGTCTAGTCTTTTAACAGCAAATTTTAATTATGACTTAATCAGCAATCTATCATAATACTGCAACCTAAGTGATCAATTTTCAGACTCATGTAAAAAATAAAAGAATAAATGTGAGTGCAGTGCAAGTTCCTAGGAACACAAAATGTTTTAAGGACCTCAAATTTCTGTATTATTAACAGTAGTCATGATTTTTTTAGTATCTTTTTCACCCCATAACAAATTCCTAAAAAGCACTACTAGCAATATTTTTTAACCTAAATTCAATTATATGCTACCTATGAAACAAAAATTATGCCTCTGTAATTTTAAAAGTTTTATATTATTGCAATAAGACAGTCTTAAGAAGAAAATTAAGATTTTAAACCATGGATAAAACAAAGTCTAGTTGTTCAAAACCAAGAAAAATGAAAAATAAACTAAGAAGGTATAAAAACTATAGAATTTTAGACTGAAGGTAGAAAAGAAGACCACATCTAGACTTTAGAATAAAAATCAACTAAAAGAAATAGATTATCTCTACAGAGCTAGTAGCAAAATATTATTTTCAAAGCTCAAAAATATTTTTATTATACTCTGACTTTTAATCACTCAAGTTCATCCAATCAGTCATCATTTATTAAACATGTATTGCACATCTATTCAAGGTACTGTCTTTAGTTGTGACTCAGAATCCTTGCCCTTGGGGGTGTCACAGCAATGCAGCCTCCACAAAAGCACTACTACTGTCTGCATGCAAGTGTGGTCTGCTGTCTCTCCAGGACTTAAATTCTCAATGGGAATTCCTACACTTCCGGAACTGCCAACATTTTCTTTAAATTCATTACTACTCAGTATTTCTGGATACTTACTCTCATTGATTGACTGAACAGCTGAAGTACTGCACCCAGGGCCTTTGTACTGAGCTACTTTCCCAATACGTTTTCAATTTTTATTTTGAGACAAGGCATTAATAAGTTGCTAATTCTCCCAGGCTGGGTTTAAACTTTCATTCCTCCTACCTTAGCCTCCCAGTTACTGTTTTGTAGAACACAAGACAAAGATCAGGCTCTCAGCAGCTCCCAGGCTAGTAGCAATGGTGACCAGCAAGGGAAATCCTCATTCTGGGCATTCAAAGCTATGCGACGCAAAGTTAGACATTTGCCAATTTCTGTAGATGCCATTTCTGCTTTCCCTCTGTTTGACCTAAAACTGATCTTTATGGTTTCTGTGAGGTCACATTAATGCCAAAATTCTTTGATGCTTACCCTGCCCTGGCATAGGGTAAGTGGTCCCTGCTCCCTCTCAGCAGTTCCTAACATGTGCTCCGCTATACTCGGTGGCAGACTGGAAGCAGCAGTTAAAAAGAGTCAAGAAACGTGTGTATATAGGTAGGTAGTATGTTTTAGCCTAGGTTGTAAACTAGGCTGTTGCATGCAAAAGTTATGCCTTAGCCACTCTGGTATTTACTTACTGTATGAAAGTACTTAAACCCTATCACTTAGAGGAAAGTGGAAACAACATGTTCAGTGGCTTTTAAATAATCTTTATGTTACATTACTGAATATATATAATATTAAATATTATATTAATAATAGTTTGAATAAAGTCAAAGTAATTAAATCTTTGCATAAAACTAGATTGGTAAAATATTTAAGGAAAAGGGATACAAAATAATGCTTTTACCTTAATGGGACAGATAGATATAGATATATGGTACTTAATCACACAAAATTTGCTCTCTATGGAGGACACTAGCTTCTGTACCAGATGAGCAATTTATAGTGTTTGCTCACATGACTCTAGCAAAATTGTTAAAGAGATCTCAATTCCAAGTCTTTGGATTATAACATCTCTTTCATATAGTAAAAACACCACCACCATAGAAGGCCTTAATAGTGAAAATGATGGTAAAGGAGAAAAGTAATTAGTCCTGCCTTAATAAAAATCAAGGTGACTTTGCTAATAAACATATTAGCTTTCATGGCCCTTTTGACTTTGCACAAATCTTTTAAAAATGGTGCCTATTTCTTCATTTCAGCAGAGTAGAACACATATGTCTTTAATCAGATGAATTATCATTTTTATTGTTTATTGCTTCATGTATCTAGTCCACTGGTTAAGTCAGTTCATTACTATGGGATAATTTCATTTGTTTGTGTTTAAAATAAAAATTCAACTGAATGATTCTTTCACTCATTCCACAAATATTTACTGAAGTCTAACATCCTGGTGGATGCTGGAAAAATATAACTTCTTTATTCTAAAATAATCATTCTCACTTAATATAAATTATGAGAAATATGACAGAAAAGATACAAAGTTTAACATAATAGTAAATGTCTATAAACAAACATGTATATTTTCAGTTATTTTGAAATGTAAAATAATAAAAATCTTCAAAATCAACTCAGTATTACTAAGTGTCCACATTGTGTCTTCTCTATCATAATAAAAGGTACATTGATATTTTATATTAAATTGTTTTAAAGAGTCCTCGCCAATTGAATTTCAGTCCTAGGAAACCTACGTGATTAAAGTGAGTTGATGGCAAATGAAAAAAGTAGTAGAAAATGCAACATAATGTATATTCACCAAAGGTTCATTTCAGACTATTAATTTCCTTCCCTCTGGTTCTTCCACATGTTGGCAACATAATGGATTTTATGGACATTTTAATCTTCCCTTATCCTGAACCCAGACACTCAGAGATACAAGGAATTTAGGAAAAAAAATAAGTCTTCACATTATTTGAAAATCTTTGTTTGTCTGCATTAACATGTAATTCTACAATGTAAGGGGCATTGCTGCCTGAATCCTTTCAAAGAAATTTCTAAAACAGCATGAAAAGAGTCTGTGACCTCATTACAGCCCTGCTCACTCTGCAGCAGGGCTGGTCTGTCTCGATCCCAAAAGGAAACACAAAGGCATCTCATGAATAAGCGCTGCTCCCTAGTGTGTCTCCAGGGATGTTCAGTGTGTATGTGTTTGTGTATCTCTCTGTCTTTTGGTCCCCATTTCTATTCCAAAATAAATATTTAAAAGAAAGCTTAAAAGATTAACTGTTTCCTTAAAGTCAGAATAGCTCAGCACAGACTTATTATTTGAGTAAGTTTGACACTCAAGCACTTTAGCTTCACTAATGAAAATAATTTCTGGTAAAAAATGGTAGTTTTACTTCAAGCCTTAATTCAATACTTAAATCATTCAGTTTATAAAACCTTTATTGGATTCAGTTAACTGAATGTCACATGAACAATTTTTGTTTTAAGCATAGGGCGTTGTGCTTTTTTCTTTTGTTGGATAAATCATAAAACACTGATGGTTTTAAATTAAAGTCAGAAATTTTCACCAGTATGAAATAAGTTCACTGTGTCATGGACCAAGGGTATAGATATGAACCCAAGTTTTCACACAGCTTTAGTTTGAAGATATCCCCAAACATTTCCTTTCATATTCCATTACCTTTCCTTCCAGTGAGAAATGCAACACCCACAGCATTTGGGTGGTTAAGAATTTCAAGCGATTTCAGCAGCTAACACAATGCCTTATGCACTTATAAGAATAAATGCCTGGATTTACAGCATTCATTGGTAAAAAAAAATAATGTCATCTATCTATCTGTGCAAAAATGTGCAACAATAGCTCTCCAATCACACATATTCCTAATTCTGTCTGAAAACCCATCATATCAACCTATTTTGCTAGGTGAATCAGATAGGTACAGAGAAGGGACATGTAATGCATTTTGGTGGTTATCACATAACATTAATCTTGTAATAGTGCTATTGTCAAATTATAACCTTTTTTTCTTGATGCTACAGTGAGATCAGAACACAGATTGGATGGCAATTTGTATGACAGGTCACCAAGAATTCTGGCCTATCATCGCCACTCAGGTGAACAGACCAAGCAGGAAATATCACCAGATTGGGTAAAGGCCAGAGATGGAAAAGGAATAAAGTTGGTATGGTATCCTCGGTTATTCATTTTGTACCCTTTCTTTCATTTGCTTCTCAAGTGGAATGCTTCAGGATTCAGTCCTTCCACAAAGCCTGAATTCAGTCTTTATTTACCCAGTGTATATGCTCTATTATTATTACTATTACATCATTATTGAAGAAGTTTAAGCAGCAATTGCCTGATATTTTTTCCTATAAAAATGATCACTTTGCCTACTTGGTGAAGAACAAGTTGAAGAGGAAGAAGACTAGAAGGTACAGGAAGACTTAGGTTCTCTCCTAATTGACTAAAGGAGAAGAAAGTGAAAAGTGAGACTTGTACTGGGGTAATGACAGCTGATACAAAGAGAAACGAAGATTCTGGAGACACTGCACTATTTGAAGAACTTTAAACAACTTCTGAAGCATGTGCTCTGGTTTCAAAGGTGTGGATTTAATTTTCTGCAGGAAGCCCAGCCAACAGTTTCTTTCCACAGTGAGAGATGAGAACCCATGGTTCAGTGTGGATTGTGGAGAACTTGGGTCAGATGTGGAGGAAAGAAGGGGAGAGTGTTGTTTGATAACTCTCTGGAGAGCTTTGAAATATATCAATTTATTACTTTATGACTCAGTAAGAATAAAGGTAACCAGGTGCATTGGGTGGTGGTGTAAGGTAGGGTTAATTCACTACGCTCTCTTGTCTTCTTTCTTTTCTTCCTTCCTCCACATTTCTACCTGCCTTCTTTACCTTCCTCAGAATTAGGCAACACGACTCTTTTGGAGGGAGTACAGAAAGCTTTGCTGATGTAATTTTTAATGAGTAGAACTATGTCCTGATTCTGAAGGACGTGCTATCCCAAACTCAATTTTCAGAAGAATTTTTTAAAAGTAGAATGGGTGAGCAGGCAAATCATAGAATTTCCCTTTAAAAATACAATTCATATACTGTACCTAGGATACTTTTCTAAATACATATCATCATTTTAGCAACTCTGCTATATTCTAAAAATATTTTAAAAGTTAAATGCAAGTACGACTTGAGACCATTCTCTTAAGTGAAATAAACCAAATTCACAAGGGTAAATACCATATAGTCTCCCTAATATGAGATTTGATAAGGCATACATTTTTTAAGAGGGGTAGTGAAATACTGACATCTCACCCATGCACATAGTATTCATCCATGTAGTCTGAATTACACTGACTCAGGAGCTCTGAAATTATACAGATATATGTATATGTATTGAGGTTATAATTAATACTACTTTTAAGAAGGTTTACTGAACAAAGCACATTGCTAAATATTGCTTTTATTTCTGTGTTATATTTTTGTCATGATATCTTAATATATCAAGGGAAAAATTATCACAAAGTCTTAGAGAGCAAGGAATCATTCACTAATTCATTTGTGTAACCCTTGAGGCTAAAATGTAGTACTCAGTTTTCTCTAAGCTTGAACTAATTTTTTTTTCTGGTAAGGTTAGAAGCTGACATCTTTCAAAGGATTTTGAGCTACAGATACATATTTACAAACATACCAAGGCATCAGTCCTGTTTCATAGATTCAATTACCACAATATAGACACATATTATTTTTAGGACCATATAGTATAGAGCTGCCCCCTCTCTTGAAATAGAGGCCTTCTTAATTTGAGTTTGCCATGTAATAAGAAAATGAAGAGATCTTCGAAAGTCATAGTGTCAAAATATGAACACTTCTAAGTAGAAAGGACAAAGGTCACCTCTGACACAGGAAATTAACTTTTCAGAATAGACTCAGTACTCAATCATTGATATGAATAGATACACATCCATAATTCAAAGCCTAAGTGAGCACATATGCAGGTGATCAGACATCGAAGTTGTCACATACCTATTTCAGGGAGGATCATCAAACCAATCCAATATGTCAAGGACTGTGCTGTTCACTGAACTTCCTTTGTAGAAAGAAACCAGGAGCCATGCCACTGTGACAGCTGAAAATGAGACACATATAGAAGTGTTAAATGAGATGAAGGAGCAAGTAGGACACTTGGGTACATAAACTGGAAGATAGAATTTTAATTCATTGATAAACTTTTTAAGTGGAGATATATCCCAGCATTTTTCAAAATACTTCCTCAAGAAATTCTTTCATTTTACAGTATTCCTTACCATCCTGTTGAGTAAGTGGTAAATTCATCTTGGGAAAAGATGAATGTGTCTAACCTGCCACTGGGTACCGATGCACATCTTGTGGTCCCAGAGATGTGGCCATATGCTGTCGTGTTTGAAACTTGCAGTAACTGGGAGTATTTTATATGCATCCCTCCAATGTGTATAGATAAGGCATATATATATATATATATATATCATATATAGGCATACATATATTACATACGTAAGGAAGCTATATTTGAATGTTGCTTCTTGAAAAATTTATGATGAAATTTAATTGCCTTTGTGATTGCATTAAGAGGTGGGACCTCTAATAGGTGAGTAAGTGATGAGGTCATGAGGGTTCTTTCCTATGCTTTCACAGAAGGCTGAGTTTGATCCTCTTTTCCCTCTTATCCTCTCTTGCCTTTTCGTTTTCCACATGAGGATATGGCATTACTTCTGTCATGAGACAAACTAGCAGAAAGGCTCTTTCACCAGATGCTGCAACCTTGACATTGGGCTTTTCAGCCTCCAGAATGTGAGCCAATATATTTCTGTCCATTATAAATTACTCTGTTTGCACTATTTTTGTTTAAACAGCAGAAAACAAAGTTAAAGTGTGAGTTTCTCTCCTAAGTTTTATAACAAGTAACTGAAGACTTGTTTGCCTTATTTCATGGCAATTTGCTGTTTCACTGTAACAAGAATGTGAAATTCATTTATTTCAATGAATAGTTACCGAACAAATAACACAAAACAAGCATTTTACTAAAAAGAAAGAAATAAGAAAGAAAGAAAGAAAGAAAGAAAGAAAGAAAGAAGAAAGAAAGAAAGAAAGAATGAATTTGGTCTTGTTCTCAAAAAGCCATGTCTAGTCAAGTGGCAGAGCCCAAGTAAGAAGTTGATGTGTCAGAGCAGAAGTCTCTGTGCTATTCCAAGAGTGTCAAAGGGATTGGAGGCAGAATGGAGGAGAGATATATTCAGGCAGCACGCTCAAATGCAGGCAGGGAGCTGTGAAGGAAAATGGACTTAGCACAGCTCAGAACCACTGAGGAAAATCAAATACATACCACTTCTGTCAAAATCTGGCAGGACATTCTCTTCCAGATGCAAGTCAGCCTGAGAGTATAAATCAAAGCACCCTCTTCCGAAGAATTTTGCAAACCTTGAAATTCTGGAATGCTGTCCACACATCACTTTCTGGGTTCACAGACTTACTGTGAGGTGGGAAAAGGTAACCATAGTGCATCATGCATTAAAGGTGGTGGAGGACAAAGGACTTGCCTAAGAACACTAGACTAGAGGCCAAAACTGCGAGCCTGTCCTTGTGTCACAGGGAGAGCTGCGACACCAACATTCTTGAAGATGGGCAAATGGCACAATGTAGAATGTGATGTTGCCATTCTATTTCAGTTCCGCAAGCACTGCTGCTGGTCTTACAGTGACATCTGGGCACAAATGAACCACACTGCCATTCTTGTTTGCATTTTCTCAGATTCAGGCATCTCATGGCCACATGGTGATTAGGTCTACATTTTTCATCATGGGAGTTAAAGTAACAGCCATACGGTAGATGTGTCCAGCAAAAACAAACAAAAAACACCTAGTTGTTCTGTAGGAATCCTGCTAGGATCCCCAAACTCCCCTTGAGAACTCCATAGTTCTGATGGCCCCTGTGGCTTCTGCGTCTGAAACCTTTGGTATTTTATAAGCTTTACTGATGTAGCATGAGTTCCAGGGAAGCTGAGCGAGATTGCTTTGTCTATTCAGATGGCGAGGGCAGCCAGGGCCCACTGGAAACATGTGAAAGTAGGGAGAGTGGGCATAGTTATGGGGCATGGCCAGTTTAGAAAAGCAAAAGTAAGAAACTTTATCTACGACACATAACGAGAAGGCTTATATAAGAAAAAAGAAAAATTCTAAAGGAGCCATAGGATGCTCTAGAGGGTGAGTATAACTTCTAAAGCTAGAAAAATGGCAGAGGATTTTTCCCTTTTCTTCATGCATTTCTCCTTCTTTACTTTAAACTCCTGAAGTACAGCTGCTTAGAATATTTCTATCTCAGTTCAATTTCTCATCATGACACTGAGAGACTAGAAAATCTTTTGGTGGCCTGAAAATTGCTTTGCCCCTATGAAAGAGGATAGTTTTATATTTTCAGTGATTTTTCCAATCGAGAAACTGTATGCTTATTATGGGTTTTCTGATACTTTATAAAGCATTAGGAATTATTTTGGCTTTGAAGAACAGTGATTGCTTTAAAAGGTAGTTCCTGCTACAAATTCCCTCAAGATAGAAACCAATTTCCAGACAACAAAAAGCAATAACACCTAGAAAACAGACCATGGCATAAGACAGACAAATCCATGGCAGAGCATCCAGACAGGGAACTTCTAGCAATTATCTTGTTGTACAATTGCTTTGCAAACTGTGTTTGTTACCATGGGAAGCAAGCTGATTGTTTTTTGTTTGAAGATTAAGCTAAGGTGTTACATGAAACCTAATTTAACAAAGCAGAAAAACAAATCAAAATGTTTCCAGAAACCACATTTTCTGGGGGAATACTCAATAAAACATTTAAGAGCAACTGGACTACATACAAATCACTCTGATATGAGTAATTTATGGAAAAATATTTATTCTGAGTATATTTCCCATCTGATTGTGTGAACTTTTGCAGTCTAATTCAGTACTTGTGTACCTGGTCGTTCTGGATGTAACTTCTGGAGTGATGTGGGTCTAGAAAACTTTGTACCAAAAGTACTTGACTTGAAAATTCATGCAAAAAGTCTGGAATGAGAAGGTTAGTAAGTGAAATTGGAGAGTTAGAGGCAGAGACAGTGTAGGAAAGGTGACAGTTTCCAGTGTGCCAAGGGAATATCCTAGGCAGTGATGAACTCATCAAATCAATTAAAAAATCTTTTGAAGTAGATACTGCTGCTGTCAATTTGCAAATGAAGCAACCAGTATTTTAAGAGACTAATCCTTAGTACAGGAGAAGTAGCTAAGTGTGAGCTGAACCTAAGCCTGTGAGATGCTTAAATGATTTCCCTAATTAAGCTGCACTATTCTCATCAATATTAATTATGAAAAAAACCTCTAATAGCCTCCAGATAAATCCAAGTAAAAGCAAAAATGATAGATGTTTAATTGACTACAATTAAGATAATAAAGTACAAAAAAGATGAGATATTAAGAGGAGTTAATAAACTCATATTTCTGATGCTACTTTAGTATGTAAACACCACTGAAACACCAGTCTGACCTATACCTATTTAAGAGTCTTTACATATATCCATATTTATGGATCTGGTAATCACATTTGCAAATTATCCCAAGGAAATAATTCATAATTAGAGAATGGCATACATGGTGTAAATGTTTATTGCAGCATTGTTTATAACAATGAATAATAGAAACTATTTTGTATCCAAAAGGGGGCATTTAAGAAAATATCGGTATTTTAATTCCATGGTATATTAAGAAATCATCAAAGTTATAAAAAGTAATATGATAAATGATAATAAAAACAGAACACAAAATTGTTCTCTGGTTATAAACTGGATCAAATGTATATATATATATATATATGTCAGTAAATACTAGCAAACAGAGCAGACAAAAATACATTAGTCTGTTAGTTTAAAGATTTATGCAAAAAATTGTAATGTAATTCTCAAAATATATTAAGTATATATAATATATTATGCCCTCCTCAAAATATTGAAGGCAGATAGAGATTGCAGAAAATTTAAAAGGGATGGAAAATTGGACTTAATTGTTTTCACCCTACCTTTCCCTTTTTTAAGGCACTAGAATTCTTGCCTTGCTTTGGAGGAGATGGCTCAGAGCTCACAGTCACATGAAAAGGTCAGTGTCAGAAGAGCTGAACCCACTCCTGACTGGCACCAAGTGTCCTCTGGTTCCGCAGTTCTGAGGGAGACAGCAGCTCAGAATGAAGTCAGTCAGAATAGAAACTGACAATGGATGCAGAAGTTTGCATTCAGCTATGTAAGCAAAGATGCCTTTTAGAGAGAAATTAATGTCCTTTTTAGTTTCTTCATACTGATAAAAGGGAAATGTCATTTCTCCTCTTAATCTTATTATCTTTGGAACTATCTGTTCTTTTTTGAATAAGACTCCAAACTGTCTTTCTAATGAGCAAGACAGGACAAAAAATTTTCTAATCACTTGTACCAATGAAAAATATGAGTGTTTATGATCATACTTGGATCTCTGATGTGATGAATTAGAATTTGGTTCTTCAGAAACCAACACATTTTGGACAAGCTGGGAATTCTTTTTTAATGTGTATCTAGAACAGAAAAGCATCAAAATGTTCAAGGGTCCAGGCAATACAAAATTCTCTTACAGCAGAACTCTGTTTTTTTTTTTTCTGTAGACAGAATTCCTTTGAATTTTAACTGTTATCTTCTGGTAAAATGCCTCACTTTAAAATAAAAGCTGAAGGTAATACAAGAAAGAGTGTATAACTAGACACTAAAACTTCTGAGAATAAAGACACAACATACTTTTCTTTTGTAAGGTGTTCTATGTTTAATCATTCCACAGGATTTGGGATAGAGGGCATCGTGCCTTAGGGTCTTTGTGTGAATCACCCTATGTTTGGGAAGTGCATGCTTTGAAAAAGATAACTGTGCCATAAGTGAAATGATATGAAGTTTTATCTATCTATCTATCTATCTATCTGCCTAATCTATATAATGTAGAATATAGTGATATTGGCAGTGAAAGCTAGAGAACTATGAAAGAAGCCCAGGTTCATAAAGAATAAACAGAGAAGGAAGGTAGTGCTTTGTCAAGGGTAAGCTAGGACTTGACATGTCAATACAATCATAAAATAACCAAAGAGGGAAATGTTGCAAGAATGAATGACAATAAAAATCAAGGGCTAACGAAGAAAGATGATATATGTGTGAACAGGGAAAAATAAAACAGAGATAAATTATGAGAGAAGAGTTTGGAATCAGCCTGGCAAATCCTTGAATACCAGTCTTTGGGAACTGGTCTTTATCCTTCAGGCTATGCAGAGTCATTGAACAGGTTCTAGAGAGTGACATGATAGAGATGAGATATAGGTAAAAGGCAGACTGGACATAAGGGGAAAAGTTCTCAACAGGTGGGGCCAAATCAAATTTTAGATGTGTATTTGGTATAAAGTGATGAAAAAGAAATATTTTGAAGTATAAGATATGATCAAGTAAGCATAAAATAAATAAAAGTAACATTTATTACAGTGAAAGACATTGCTGCCCATCCCCGTCAGAACACTCCCACTTGCTTTGAACTTCTTATCCTATTCTTTTTGCCACTTTCTGAAGCAGTTCTGGAAGTCTTCTTTCAAAAAGTCTTTTTTCATGGCTGCTTCAGTCTTCTGAACCTATTAAAAATATTTTGGAGATTTCTGTAAAAACAAAAGTTTATAGTGTGTCCTCATCTATCTTTTTCACCAGATCTGGCGCCTTGTGACTTCTGGCTCTTCACCAGAGTCAAAGAGATGCGTAACAGAACGAAATTAGACAGTCTGATCAGACAGGCCCAGGGAATTTAGTCTTAGGAAATAGCTAGGAGGTTTTAAAGAAAAATTAGTCCTCAAACTCAGAAAACAGTAAGAGAAAGTAGAAGAATGCAAAATTTTGAGACATTGAGAATAGGAAGAAATAAGAAGCCATGAACTCAAATTATAAGAAGTGTTCAAGTAGAAAAGACTGGAAAAATTAGCTTAGATTTAGAGCAAGGTTTTGCTGCGGACCATTATGATACATATTTCATATAATTAAGAGGAAGAAGTAAAATGGCAGTGAATAAAAGATGAGAGGATCTTGGGGTATCAGGAAAATTGCAGCTAATATGGGGAAGCCAAATAGAACCAAGCCAAGAAGCCAAGATGAACGAGGAAGGTTTATGAATCAGAAGACCCCATATTAGGCACACAGTAGGTAAAGTGGGGAGGGAACTGTCAGCAAAGCATGGTGGAGAGCAGACTGAGCCATGGTGCTGGGCTAACAGGAAGTACAGTGGACCGCCTGGGAGGCCCATGCTGACAGTGGAACTCCTTTACAAGGTCTGTGTGTTTCTTTAGTAGTACTGTTGCACAGCACTGACCCTTGAAAGGAGGAAATCTCTGAAGAGAAAGAGGTAGAGCCTGAGAAGGGGAGAAGGAGAGATCAAGTCTCAGAAAGGGTGGTTCTGAGGGGGCTGAGCAGGTGGCTGGTGTAGCAAGAAGGTGATTCCTGCAGCTCTTCCCACAAGAGATGATGAAGAAGGAAGTGGCCCGTTCAAGGTGGTGTGTGTGTGTGTGTGTGTAGGAATAAATACATTTTCCAAACCAAATAGGCTTATCTTCCAATGGGCAAAGGTAAGTATTACCTTCAACTCACAGAATGAAAAATGAAAACATTTGGAGAGTAAGTATGTTGGAGCCCACCCACCCATCCACCCATGCATTCATTATCTGTATTAGTCCCAGTAGTTATAAGTAAGGAAGACATTGCACTGGCAACATTCATTTAAGAGCACAAAGCAGCAGGCATTTGGGTACTGTTGAATCAGTGATAAATCAAATATAGACTAAAAGTAATTTCCCTTCCCCAGGTATGCAAATGAGCTCACAGTGTTGAATTTCACAGGATAGCTTATGTGAAGAATCACTTTATGCTCAAAGGAAAGACCTCTGTAAGTATTAGTAAGCAAAAAGCCTTCTTAGAAGAATAGTCACCTATTGTTTTCCAAAGTTGTACAAATATTTTAAAAATGAAGACTAAACTAATATCTTGATAGTTTTACAATTCTTTTGAGGTCCAAGTTTCCTATCTATGAAACTAGGTTTCAAAATGAAGGAAATAAAAAAGCCATTTTTTTCTTTAAGTGTTATATATAGTTTGGAAAACCATTTTTATATTTAAACAGATGTTAACAACCAAAATTTTGTCCTACTGGTTCTTTAACCTGGTGCACTCATCAGAATTCCCTAGAAATTTCTTTAAAGAGAGATTTCTGGGGCACTCTCTGTAGAAATCTCTATTCAGGAAGCCTAAGGTAAGGACCAGGGAAAGTATTCTTTTTAAGTATCTAAAAAGAATATTAAAAGTAGCATAATAAATAAATTTAGAATCACAGGTACGTAATTAAAGAGTACATTGTCATTGCTCAATCCCAGCTTTGGTTTCACTTCAAAAATTCAACATGTAAGGCTTTAATATGTTATTATGTCTTAAAAATACTAATAGGCTTAAATATACTTGGTCCTACACTGAATATTAATTCCTAGAGTATATTGTTTTTTCTTCTTTTATCATTCCGTCCTACTGACAGGCAGCACTAGTGTATGGCGAGGTCGCTTTTAGTGTGTTTCAGGGTTAATATCCAGCCTGAGCCCCCCCCCCCCAGGACAGGGCAAGAGGTGGAAATGCACCTGTTTTGGAAGTGAATTCTAAGGATCTAGGAGTTTAGAAAGCTGGTGACAAAATGCAGGTGTCTTAACTCTTTCAAGTAATGTGATAAAAGAAAAGCTCTTAAATTAGCCCAAGTAAAGCTTTCATGGAGCCCTGTAAGGAAAGTGAGTAGGTGGAAGAAAACTGAAACAGGGCTGTGAAATGTAGGAGGCAGCTGGGCAGAGACAACTAGCCAAGCTCCTAGTCCAAGGCTACTGTGGTCACTGATCCCAGACAATGTTGCCTGCTAATTAAGACCACCTGCTTCCCCAGTACATGGATGCATGTGAGATATTAAGAAATAATTAGGAGAAATAAATGAAAACAAACTAATAACAAAATAAAATCACCAAATAAACATCTTTGCCTTTAAAAATGACAGAGGTGAAAAACAGTTAACTGGAGTCAATAAAAAATTAGACTTGTATTTTTTGAGTTCCTATCCCAAGTAAGGCTGAGGACAATAGTGGGAACCAAATAAAGGTGATTTCTTTAAGAATAGAACAATCAAAATACTCCCAGAATGATACCAATTTGACTAGAGCATTATCTCATCCAATCAAGAACACTGAAAATGGTACTGACAAAAAGCACTTAGTCATCTGTGCTTTCTGAGTTAATTTTGTTATTTCCCATGGTTAGAAGCTGTCACAAAATATCCTGAAACTATCATATGAGATCATTTTAGACACATTATGTTTGTCACATTTTATACCTACTAAAGTCTGTGAGTGAAAGACTGTTCCTTCTTTTGCAAGGAGGTTTACAATACTTACTTGAAATCTAGATGGCTTTTTAATCAGCTGGAAAATAGATCCTGTGTATTTGCAATAAGCACTAAAACAGTAGCTGTTCAACTTTTTGACTTCTTCTCTGTAGTAAGCTATATGCATGTGTAATTGCATCTCTACACTCTGAAGGTGCACACATATGTGCATAAAAATCTAAAACCAAAACAGATATTTTTTCACAATACATGAATGCCTGTGCCTATATATACTCTATTCCACTCGGTTCTTTTTAAATTAATAGACTTTATTCTTCAGGTAATTTTAGGCTTACAAAAATTAAACACAAACTACAGGGACCTTCTATATAGTCTGGCCTCTCTGGCCCTCACTCCACACTTAATTATTAGGAGAATCTTATATTCGTATGGTATACTTGTTAGACTTAATGAGCCAAAACTGATGTGTCATTAGTAACTGAAGTCCACATTTTACCTTAGGCTTACTCTTTGTTTGGTATACTCTATGATTTTTGACAAATGTACAATGTGTATCCGTTACTGCAGCACTATACAAAATAGTTTCACGCTCCTAAAATAACTCACTTTTGACCTATTCATCACTTGCCTCAGGTCTTGGCAAACTCTTATATTTATATAATCTATATCACTGAGTACTTATGTGAAGCAAAAGAAGTCATGCACACAGAAGGCTAAGCAGAGTATCTGATATATAGTAAATCTTGAACAAATATTATTCTGGTATTGCCATGGGTACTGCAGACAAATGATGTTGTAGTGTGATTGGGATTCACTTTAAATGGAAACACACCCATAAGAACACTTTCTCTAATTCAGTGAGTTGCCCGTTCATATTTCAAACCACATAATCAAAATCACATTCAAGTAGTTCTATCATGACATATAGTGCCTAAAATATATTTATGATAGAGGGGAAAATGTCAAAGCAATTAAGGCTTCTCAAATACCACTGTCTCACAAACTTGAGGGATAGTTAAACAAACTGCTCGCTTCTATGCTGAACTATGAGGGTCTATAACTAGTGAGCCTATCTTGTTATCCTGGGTATCTAAGCCCACATACTCAGGAGAAAATCTGGGAGAGTAGCTAGTTCTACCTTGATATCTCTCAGTTTACTGGGAGCATTCGAAATCAAGCCCAAGAGTTCTCTCAACTGCTCATGTAAAATTGGACAATTTTACACTGGCAGTGAGGTAGAGAACATTGAGAAATCTGAGATTTTCTAGTTCCTCTTGTTCCACTGTCAAATGAGTGCCTGAAAAATATTTCTATGTAATCTAATGTTATTCTGGAGGTTTTTATGTGTTTGACATTATATATATATATATACACACACACATAAAAATATAATTGAAAATTATATATAATGTGTGCAAATTTACCTGTTGGCTTTATTGTGAAAGGTACTATTTTTTATTCTAACACTAGGTTCTATGCACCAGTATGATATTACATTATATGTTTTGTTCTTAATAATATTTACAGAAAATATTAGTTGTCTTTTTAAGTGAACCTAATTCTTAAAACCAGACATTCATAATTCACATCAGTCTCCTAAGTTATTTTGAAATCTAAGTTTTGGGAACTGTTGATAAAGAAAGTAATTCTTTAATGTACACAATTTACCAATGTATTTTAAAAAATGTATCTCTCAGAAAGAATATGTTGAAGTAATAAAAACAAACATGATTACTCTATTTAGAAAATATACCTCTAATAAATTCATGTAAGTAGATATCTGTCACTATGGATAATGCAATAAACAATTTAAAAATAAGATAATTTAAAAAATCAGCCATAATCCCAACACCAAAATTATGTCAGTTCTTTTTTTTATTTTTGTGATATATAAGTACAGTTCTCACTAAGTCAATTGCTTTTTCCATATTACTTGTGAAGATTTTAGAACGAGTGCTCATAGTAGAGGAGACAATGTAGGACTATACTAATATTATACCTGAGTGTTCAGGATTATGTACTAGCCATGAAACGAGAAGGCAGGTGCAGACAAAGGTCTGAGAGAAGGTGGGATGATGGCAGACAAACTCTGGCTTAAAGAATTATACTAGGTGAGTGTGCCAGCCCAGAGCTATGTGCATAACAACGTTCAATTTACATTTAGATTTGGAGTCTGAAATATGGCGAAGCCTTCAAACTCAAAAAGTTGTTAGAAAGTTAGAAAAATGAGAAAGATTATTTTGCATTTAAGAGATGAAAAAAATCTAAGTTCAGCCAAATTGTCCAGGAAGATGCAGAAGCGACTAAAATTTCTTATGTCGTCTTGAGCTCTGTTGTTATATTCTATAAATTTTTGTAAAAACTCAAGAAATAGTTTGACTTTACTTTCTTTGGCCTTTTGGCCTACAAAAGTACTAAGGCAGGCTGACATTTTGGCTACAAATTTTGCAGCTGTATAATCACTAGAGTCTGGGAGACCTTACTATACTTGGTTCAGCTCTTGAATTCCTTTTGAGATCAAGACAATAGAACTTATAATTAGCAAACTACCATAAGTCTCAGAGTATGACACATGAATAGATCTCTTCCTTTTTTTCTTTCCCTGCAAAAGGACATAAAAATAGCACAAGTATCTAGTATGTTTGCACTTCCACTCACACCAACTTTAATAAAAAATGCATCTAAAGATGGAACTTGGTAAAAGATGTGCCCAGTATGAGGCGAGTGATTTTTATTTTCCTCTAATATGGAGGTTTCTTGTTAGCATGAAAAAGTCAATGTAAACCTGTTAGAAAAACATTGTTCCAAATTGACCTTTCCTTTCCATTTCCAGTTAGATTAGTTTCTTTTATTTATGGAGGATATTTTTCAAGAGCCCTAGAGGATGCTTGGAAACAAGGACTGTACCAAACCCTAAGCTTACTGTTCTTCCCTATGTGTCCTGCTGCATTGCATGTAGCACCAGAGTCAATCTGTCCTTCCACGCCTTATGTCTTAGTGCTTCATGTGCATGACTGCTCTTGCTCTTTAGTTCCATTATTAAGAGAAGTAAGGATTACTTGACCACAATCACTGCTACAACACACCAGTCCACTTGATAACAAAATCAGCTGCTAAATATTAATTGGCAGGTAGTATCATATAGTGTGAATAAACTGAATTAAGAGATGTCCACGGTGGGGCTGAGAAAGATGCTATGAAATTTCAGTTGACTACAGGTAATTGAAACTGAAACCATGGATAAGGAGGTACCAGTATGTCAAATCCATCTCATGGTCTTATTACTTTTTCTGGGCTATTAAAATAGCTCCTCTGCTTTAGGCTCCCTACATGTTCTTGCTTTAAGTCAGCTTACACATGGTTGCCAAATAAATACTCCAACATCAGTTCTCTGACTAATTTTGTCTGTTACCTATTCAAAAACAGTGACTACTGATCAGAGAAGAATCAGGAACTGGGCAGTCAGGGTCTTTTAAAATCTAATCTCTACCTGTATTTCCTCCATTCTCTTCCCAATCTTGTGCCATCTACAGTTCCAAAAAAGCTTCTTTGTCTTTCCTTCATATTCTTTAAGTTTATTAGACTCTGCTTTTTCTCATCACATTTCTTCTAGTGAGACTGAAACTGCCTCTCCACATTACATCTATCACCAAGGTCAACTGTGAAATTTTCTCTATCAAAACACAAAGAGAAACAATTATTTCTTCCTGTTTTTCTCTTTAGTAATTTTATTCTATCCCTATTTGTTTATTTTTAGCTTACTTTTTAAATTTACACATCTAATTTTTTGCTACTAGGTAGAATGGAAAAAACAATGTACTTAAGGAGCCCTTGGAAGTCTGGAGCATTTTTTAAAAACACTCCCTGGGATTCACGTGCAGAGGCCTCAGTGTCTGAAGAGTCAACCAATTTCCCTTCCTTCTTGTCTATCGTCTCTTTTTCTATTGACCAAGATTCCTTCCTTGACCTTACTTTAGTCAGGCTCCTGTGAACTTTATTTCCAAGTAGACCTTGACCTTGGTACTTCCATGTCTCTGTTTGCATCCCCCAGTTTTCACAAGAATCCTGCCAAGTCAGCTGATCAATAATCTCCCACCCTGGGTACTAATCACCCTCCTTATAAGAAAAAAATTTATCATTCCCTTGTCCTCTACATGACCCCCCTGGCCTGCCTTCAGGAAGATGTGTTTTGTTGGTATCCCTTCCCCTCCTTGATGTTTTCTCTGAATAATTTTTTATCCATTGATCCCACCTTGCTGTTTGGCTACAAATTTCCACTTGTGCATGTTGTATTCAGGAGTGAGCCCAGTTCTACACCAAGGTCCTTTTTTACCTATTGCAATAGTTCTGAAATAAAATCTGTTTCTCTCATTTTACTATCTAGCTCTCGTTTTTCTTTAATTCATCAAAGAGGTAGGATGGCCTTATGAATCATTTATATTGTGATTGTTATGAAAGATGCAATTCAGTACTATATGCTAGGTTTATCATCTTAAGTGATTCTAAATGAGAATTTTGTAATACTGACTTCTAACATGTAGTTCTTTACGATAAGCGAAATGCTGTCTTATAAACAGTTGTATTAGCTGGGTTTGGAAGTCCCATTTGACCCATCTATTCCACTTCTAAGCATATTCCCAGAAGAACTGAAAACATCATACCACAGTGATATATGTGCACCCATGTTTATAGCAGCATAATTTGTAATAGCCAGATCTTGGAAACAACCTAAGTGCCCATCAACTGAGGAATGGATAAAAGAGTTGTGGCATTTTTATACAATGGAGTACTACTCAGCTATAAAGAATGATCACATTGAGATATTTATAAATAAATGGACACGACTTGAGACCATACTCATAAGCGAAATAAACCAAAAACACATGTGTAAATACCATATAGTTTCCTTAGTATGAGAGTTGGTAAGAATATATAAGATTTTATAGTAATCATGATTCCCCATTTCATTGCTTTGATGCCTTTCAATGTTTTCATTCATCAGTTGGAATGGTTTTAATCTGTTTTGTTAGACTTTATTATGCATGATGGTATGAACAGCGGTTTTGAAGAAAACAAAACATTATGGTAGCCATTGCTGATTTAATATCATCATCCTTAGAAGTCCTACCATGCTTCTACTCTGCTACTACTATCGGTTCAATCATGTTGTATCTTATTGGGATTTTAATATATGTGATAGTATAAATAAATCTTTTTATTCAAAATGAGATATTATAGTAGCCATTGATCATAGTTATTTGGTTCAGAATGTCCTGTAATTCTTTCATTCTCTTGAACAGTTTTATACTATTGTGTTATGTTTGGTATTATTGTATCTGAAACTATGCTCAACTATATCAGAGAAAGAGATATCTTGACAGCTACTGTTAATGTCCGGTTGTCTTGTTGTAAAGTGTTGTGTTGCTTATGTTGTTCTGTTCTGATCTGCTTTGTTCTGCTCCCTTTTGTTTTATTTTCTTTAAAATAAAAAAAGTAATAAGAACTGTAGCAGTAATAAAACCCAAAATGCATAATTGCTACTATAAAAGAGAGAGCAAAAGAAAGTGCTCTAAAGGATATAACTGCATGTATGTTTAAGTGTGGAAGATAGATGACCTTATTACTGTTTTTGTTAGATTGTTGAGCAGAACTGTTAATAGTCTCACTGTTTGAATGTCTACTTTGTATGCTTTAATTTTGTAACTTGAACAACTATTTCCAAGATGACAGTATGTAACTTATCAACTAGTGATTTCTTAGTGGGTTTTTTTTTTGTTGTTGTTGTTTTCTTTTTTTCCTTTGGAATTCTGTATCGTTGCTACCCTTTTTTCTGTTTTGTTTGGTTGTTTTTTTTTCTTTCTAAATAAAATTTAAAAAACCAGTTGTATTGATTTTTACAATTCTGAGAGCTAAGTTGATGTTACCACCCCAAGATACTAAGGAAAAAGAGATCCAAAGAGATTAAGTGACTAAAAATCAAGCACAGTTGTTTATAAGATAAGTTGTGGCTACACAATATATACAGGAAAAGGAGAATTAAAAAAAATTATCTTGCCAACGATGACATGCACATTTGAATCAAGATCTACGTGCTTTAACGCCCTTATTTCTAATCGGGATACTAGGGCTTCTCAAAGTATAATGTGTCTAAGAGTCACCTAGAAGACCTATTTTGACTCAGTGAGGCTGGGCTGGCATCTAAGAATCTGCATTTCTCACAAGATTCTGGGTGATGACGTTGCCACATCTGGTGTTTGGATTGCACTTTGAGAATCAGCTTTTTTATACTTATCTCAGAAAGTGCAGGAGTTAGATGTAGAAGTCATGGGTGTTCAACTCTAAGGACTAGGAAGGAGGGAGGATCTGAGATTTTCTGTTAGCAAAGTCTACTATTCAACCTTCTCTCAACTACCCCCATATCCTGCCACCATTTCCTGTGCAAAGCTCCAGATCCCTAGGTTCACAGCTTCCTTGTTCTCTGTTAAGCATATTTTCATTTTGAAGAGTGTACAACATTAATTTAGGTAATATTTAATGACACCACTGAATACTATAGCCTTATTCTCACTGTCTGCAGCAGATCCTGGTGCCACATCATTTACATATCACAGTATCTGACCTTTGCTTTTTGATTTGACATGTTTTATAGTTGGTCTAGCTTTCCATCATTAAGCATGAATTCATATTAAATTTGTTAATAAAGAAACTAACAATACATCAGCTACTTTTTTTGTAAGATAAGTGTCTCCCATATACATTGCACAAATTGCTAACATAGGATTTGTTCATTCATTTATTATTGTCTCATTATTGTCTGGTACCTACTGAGTCAGACACTGGGCTAGGACTGCACTGTTTCATATGCTCCACTTGGAAACCAAAGCATATGATTTATATTTATAATATGTTTTAAATACACTATTAGTGGGGCTGGGGATTTAGCTCAGTGGTGTAAGTACCTGCCTGGCAAGTGCGAGGTCAAGAGTTTGATCCCAGGTACCAAAAAAAAATACTATTAGTTATATGTATAATAATACAAAACTAGTATTTTATCTAACTAATCAAATTTAGTTCACTTAGTTTTAACTTTACTCTGTGCACTGGTTCTGATACTGTGATATAATGTGGTAATTAATGTTAATTTCCAGAGTAAAATCTCATTACATTCACTTACCCTCTGTAGATATTTCCCTACAGTGTGTCCATGCACACACAAAATCCCCCCACCCCTCTTTAGGGAAGTGAAAATGAATCTGCTTTCATTGTTTATCAGCTTTAAACAAAATGCTCATCCTGGGATACAACACCAGACTTTAACTGGTTTCTGTTCCCTTAAATTAAATTTGACTCCTTTGTAGGAAAATATATGGATCTTGGGACCAAAAGGCTATGTGAAATAAATCAGACACAAAATTTATATATTGCATGTTTTCTATAATATGAGAGGTCTGAAAATATAATGAAGAGCTAAATAAGAGACAGACAGTAGGAAACAGGAAGGCAAATGAGATGGTGAGAGGACCTGGGGAGGGAAGGAAGAAAAAAGCTAGGGCAAAGATCAGGATGTGATATGTATTTGTACCTGCTCTCCAAGAGAAATGTAATTATTATGCATCACATACTAATAATTTAAGAAATAAACCATCTCCTCATCACAAATCACTTCCTCTCTGCTAGTCCTCTTTAGAAAGTGATGGATGTCTTTTGCTACACATCCCTGACACACACAGACTTCTTTTTTGTCTTTATATTTACTTGCTGTCTGTTAGCAACTTGATATGTGGTTCCTCCATCATTCTCACACCTGTCCTGAGTGTCAAGCTGTGTTAGCATGCCCATTTTGCAGATAGACACCAGAGACACACAATAACAGCTGCCAACATGATGGAGTACCACGCAGGTGGGGCAGGTTCCAGTCTGTGAACTCACATTGTTCTCAGTCATTACTCACCCTGTCCATGAGAAGGATCATTCTACAGACTTCATGACACAGAATGCTCAAGCAGGACGGTGTGGTGCCAGACTCAAATTTAAATGTCAGTTGTTGACAGAACTGGATTCCAAGCCAGGAGCCAAGTTCAGAGCCTGAATTCCTACCTGTGGTGCTTCCCAGCTCACCTGAGAATGGGACACAGCTAGGATTAAGATGACAGGCCCGGGACAGAGGTCTGTCTGGAAACAAAGCCCTTGTGCTCAGTCACTATGCCCTCTGCTTGATTCCTTCAGAGCAGCCCTTCTGAATCCAAAGGACAGTTTAAGTCTTATGACCTTATTTGAATGAGTGGAGCACCATTCTCTCATATTTAGGGAAAGAAAAGTAGTAATATTATGAAAACCTCCTCTTTTCCTGACCAACATCACCTGCTCACCCACCAGTGTCTGTGCTCATGCATTCTGGCAACCTCCCCATATCTGCCGGTGGCATTTTTTCCTGTGTATTTCTCAATTTTGTCCATTATCAGCTTATCTTTCCTTTCTGGGCTATTTCTATCACTTTACAAACAGACTTTGACAGCTCTTAGCTTAAAAAGCTCTAATTTGATTCCAGGTCCTATTTCTTCCATCTATACCCTACCTATACTACCCTCTAATTTTCTATTTCCCTGGAGAAAACTTACTTCTGAAGCTGTCACCTGCATCTACTCCTTACCCCCAGTTAATCCCATTTCAAATCAGGCTGTTAGTTTTCTATTGCTTAAGCCCACCCACCTGCTATAACAAAATATAGTAGGCTAGGTAGCTTATCAGCAATAGAAATTTATTTCTCATTCTGGAAGATGGAAGCCCAAGATCAAGACTTCTGGCTTATAGACAATGCCTTTTCATTAAAACCTTACCTGATGGAAGGACTGGAAAAGCTTTCTTGAGCCTATTTTATTAGACCCCAATCATGAAGTCTCTGTCTTCCAGTCACTTTCCAAAGATCCCACCTTCAAATATCATCCCATGGGAAGTTAGGATTTTAACATGTTAATTTGAGAGGAACAAAAACATTCAGACCATCACATCTATGACTGTCTTCACTTCTATAACAAACATTACATTGTTCTTCTAATAAAGACAGAAGACACCATGAAGAGTCTGGATCTTACTCCTCCCTGTGTCAGTTTTGAATTTGTCCTCTCTTCACTTTTGCTGGTGGCTTTCTTTGGTTAGCCTTTGATATCTTCTTGTCTGGAAAAGTGATCTCTCTACCTAGTTCCCACCTTTGATCTCTTTCCATATATTGTTGGCCAATTAACTTGCCTTTCGTTACTTCTGTGTCAAACTCTTTTAGTGGTATTCTGTTATTTTTAAGATGAAATCCAAGCTTATATGAGTATACAAGGTTCTTCTCTTTCTGGTCATACCTTCCTTTCCCCACCCTGAAATCCCACCTCTAAGCACATGTTACAGTTATGTACACACGGTGCCAAAATGAAGATGCACGTCACAATTCTGAAGCTAACACTTAGGTTCTCCTTTGTATCCATGGGCCCTTGTGATGCCTTTTGCTTTCTTTATGTCTTTGTACATCCTGCCTATATTCAAGTTTCAGGCCACCCATTTCTTTTTCCTTTTTTTTTTTTTTTGGTATCAGGTCATCCATTTCTTATAGAGGGGAAACTATGTCCTTGAAGTCACATAATAATACCATATTATTCCCTTTTTATTCTACCTTGGCATACCAATTAGCACATTCTTTTCATAAACATCTCCCAAAGCTTATTGGTGCCCAATCAATGTTAAGGACATAAAAATATCCAACAATCTTAAAGATATAGACCACGACAATTTGATTACATCACTTATATCTGGTATCATATTGAAAAACTCATGTGTATGGATTATCATCAATGCTGTATCTTCAGCTCTTCAAAGATGCTATTTATTAAAGCAGTAGGGCAGATTATCAAAAATTTCTGTCTCAGGAGCATACAGCAGGAATTGAACAGCTATTTTGTTGAAAAGGCATGTCAAATTTGGGTAGGGTTTGCTGTCTCAGAATAATAGCATACTGTGTAAATTGAATTTTATTTCTTCTGTGATGTACTGGGATATAAATGCTCTACAATTATAGTCTTTTCCTTTTAACCCATTGTAAGTTCTCCTATTTTTAAGGAATTATTTTACATGCTGTGGATTTATTTCTTCTTCCACTTGCCTGTGTGTTATATATTGTTTTGTGCAAAGGTTATACCTCTAATTTTCAAGTCCATTTCCAAAAACTTTTCCATCATAAGCCTTAGAGCTCGCCCAGTCTCTTGGAGTGCAATTTAGTTTCTCCATTCTATGGAACTGTGTCAAAAACTCTCTTTTGGCTAAAAAGTACTACCTATGGACCCCCAATATATATATTTTTAATAAAGTAATCACCTATATTAGTTACCTTGATTTCTCCTAGTTTTTATCCTTCCTCATTTCTTACAATTTGCTATGATCATTCCATATATTTGCTGTATTTTTGATGTTGATATTCTTATGCTATTTTTGTTTTTATTGTGCAATATATTTTGAAAATGCAAGCAACATTTTTTTGCATTTTATTTATTATATTTTTAGTATAATATAGGTATTTGTTTTTCCAAAGAAACTTTTCACGATTTTATGTTTTCAGTTTTGCTCCTGGTTTGTATTCACAAATGTTTCCCTGAGTGTGTGTGTGCATGTGTGTGTGTGTGTGTGTGTGTATATATATATATCCAGAAATGAAACTCAGGACCTTGGGCTTGCCAGGCAGGCACTTATGCTGCTGAGCTATATTCCCAGCTTATATATGGTTTCTTTGAAACACCTCATTTTCATTTGGGTAATCTCTGAAAAGTTTAATTTTACTTTTTATTCTATTTTCATACAATGTATTATAATAATGCCAGAGAATTACAGTATTTACTATCTTCACTTACTGTACCTTTTTGAACTTGACTGTAGCACTTCCTACACTTTGTGGCAAAGTACCTGGCATAGAAGAGTGATACCAGTGTTCTTGGATCCCAGAGGCTGGCAGAACCCATTACTCTTCCGTGATGCTTCCATGCTGCTCACATGCTGGCCACAGTGAGTTGCTGCCATGAGGGACAAAGGGCTGGGAGCTAACAGATGAGCTAGAAGTGAAAATTGCTAAGACTAGGATGTAGCATCTGGAGATGACAAGATGAGAGATGTGAAGGCCAGGCTGGGATTTCCTGGTGACAAGAGCTGCCCATAGCATGCACAGCTCTTCACCTTTACCAACTTCTGCCTAGTACTGCCCTGAAACCCAGGGAATGGGTTATGTGCCTTGGCCTTTTGCACTACATTTTTGTTATTCAAAATTTAGTCAATCAGCATTACTTTCAGCTTCTATCTCAGTTTCATCTGGTGAAATGTGGAAGCGTATGCTTTTCCTTCTAAATCATCTCTCCTCACAAGTGACTACAGGCACATTTTATGCTTGAAACTCTGTGTTGAAGGATACTGGCTTTCTTCTGATCAAGACCCTCTCTCCAAGGAACATGCCATAAGGATCTTAGTTCCTACCAGACTCAGTTTCATATACTTAGGCCCCTGAATTCTCTGCTCAAAAGCTCAGAGTCCACTCATATCTAGGGCATAAGGTGGTCTTTCTACTTTATGCACCTGGATCCAGACCCGACCGGTGGCCAAGGGGCAGGTATGGCACTAGGGGAAGAAAGTGTTTGGGTTTTCAGGCCAAGTTCAGGATTCATTTTCCAAGGATGAGGACCTCTGGCCGGAGTCAGGGTAGGAAGAATGGGAGGGTATGGACATAGGAACTCCAATTGTATTTTTCTTCTGTTCTCATAGATGCTGGTATCAATCCCACTTCTTTCCAATGGCATTTGATATAGTGAGGTTGAAGCTATGTGCTAGTGGAGGACAACAAAGACATACATGCTTTCCAGAAATTTTAAAATATTTTACACTAATGTGTTAGTATGGATTCTAAAATTAAATGCCTTATCTCCAGATATTTCTGCATTACATTTATCAGTGAAAGAAAGTAACACGTTCTAGATTCTATAAATATAACATCAAGGAAAATAAACTTTTGAAGGGCTATAAGACAGATTTTTTAACCTTCCCTATTTTTACATTTTCTCATATTTACTTGTTTTTATAAAGTATCCCATAGATATCAAGACTTGACAAGACCACTGACCAAGAATTATAAGTCATAATTTCTCATATAATACCTGATAATAACATGCTACATGTGAATTTATGCTTACAATTAAAACTCTTGTAGATAGGTTATTTATAAATTCTGTATAAGTTCAATAATCAGTACTCCTCCCAATCCTTTTTATTTTCTCTTTCCTTCACATCAAGAATATGTTGTGACTTCTTTATAAAACCCTGTCTAAATACAGTAAAATTATGTCCAATTTATCCCTATGTCATAGAAATATTGTCATTTTTGTTAGATATAAAAAATAAAGATGGGATACTTGTCTGGATGGACAGAGATAATAAAAATATCTGGAACATCTAAGACAGGTGGGGCTGGCAAGGGTCTTCCTTAGTATTGCACAAACATTACATGTAATACAACCCTGTTCACAAGTAGTTACTTTTAAAACATTTTTAAAATTATCTGTATATTCTTCAAAAAGTGGATGTCCTTCCTTTGCTCAATTTTAAAAATATATTTTTCTCTTCAATAGGTAAGTTTCAATTTTTAAAACATTTTCCTAACATATAATTATCATCCTCCAAAGACCCTAAAGTGCCATCAATGTGACTGAAATCAGAATGTAAATATTTTATAAACAGCTGTCAAATATCAATTGATAGAAAGCACAAAGCTCTTGAATTGCTATAATCTAACCACAAGGCTATATCACTTAATTGACAGGTAAGACATTTTTCTAGTTTCCATTATCTGAGCAGCATTCTTAATGCATTAACATGGTGTGCCACTCTAGATAGTCACTGTGACAATTTATTTAAAGATAGAATTAACTCTGCAACGCTCTGAGGGAGATACCCAGCACAGGAACAGTTTTCTGGAATATCTGGTGTAACATGGCCAGAATCTTGGCATCAGGGGATTATCATGTGCATTTATAAAAAAGGACAAAATTTTTGCTCTCAGCAGTTCAATAATTCATTATTTCATTTTTAGAGGGCTTTCATTCAACAAAATATCTGTGTCTCAAGGTTGGCCAATAAATCTCTGTGACACACACAGAATTGAGCCCTGTCACCCATTGTCAAAGACCAGAAATGCCGCTAAACAAAGATCCCAAAGTTATCTTCCCCAATAATATACTTCTATCTTCTTTTTGTTCTCCTGTCTGCCCCTCTGTCCTTTTATTCCTTTCTTCTATTTATTTTAGCTTTCTTTCAGAAACATCAATAAACACTGTTTAATTTCTTTTGGAGTATTTAAATGGTGGCATCTTTTGGGTCTACAATCATTTTCATTAAATAAATATTTAATAAGTCTTTTGCATGGACCAGATATGATTTTTGGTACTGTTAAAAATAAAAGGAGAAAAGAAAAAAGAAGGTCCCACCCTCATGGAGCTTAGATCATATGATGAGAGAAACAACACATTTTAAACAAATATAACAGAATTCTTCATTCTTACTAAGCTCCTTACACTGTATATCTGCTTCATACACATAATGCATATTATAATTTATATATAAATTTACATATGACACAGTGCTCATTCAGAGAGAGTGGGAAGAGGAGGTCTATGGAGAACTGATTGCAAGGGTTGAGTGGTAGCAAGAGCGGGGGGCAGAGTGAAGCAAAGCAGGTGACTCAGTGCCAGGGTCCCAAGAGGAAGAACAAAGAGAAATATTTAAGAGGAAAACAAAACGAAAACAAAAACAAAATGAAAACTAAAACAAAAACAGAAAGACTTGAGTTTAGCACAGAATGTGCAGATCTTACCAGATTTATTAAGTTTACATGTAAGTTTATTCTAAGTGCAGGGGAAGGAACTGAAAGTTGTGAGCAGATCTCAAATGGCAGATTGACAAGATATGACTGAGTTTTCAAAAGCAGGCTCTAGCTTTGCTCAAAATGTATACTGGTGTGGCCAGAATGTTAGCTAGATGACCACCAAGTACTTAATGTCACTCTCCAAGCAAGGCAAGAGGGTAACTAGGGATAGCATCATGGCAAAAAGACGAGATTCAGGATGTACAATGTTTGCAAGAAAATGAAAAAAAAAAAAAAGGAAAAGAGCCAATAACTTTTAGGTTCAATGAGCAAGCAGCAATTTTGACTTTAATAAATACTAGAACAATTTCTTGCATTTTTCAAAGAAGACCCAAGAAGGCAAGCTTTTATTTTTCACTAAAGCATATGAGAATATTGTTCACTGTGAATTTACAAATAAAGAGCAAAGGTCTGAAAGGTTGAAATAGCTTTTTTCCACCATAAAAGAGCTGAGCTATCACCTGCATTTCCAGTCTCGTATTTTCCAGCCCGGGGATTTTTCCATTATCTAGCACCTCCTCCAGGACTCAGGTCAGTGCCCTGCTCAATGACTTGCATGACTTTCTTTTCATTAAAAATTGATCTTTTATCTCCAGTGTTTTTTTTTTAAGAACCAAATAGGTATGAATGAAATAACAAGGTTTGTTAGAAGAAAGACAATGAATTAGGATTGCAGGCTAAAATTTGAGTTCTGATGGCTATACTTAAAGCATTATGTACTTCAAAGCTGTTATTTCAAAAGAGAAAAATACAAAAGATGATAAGAATTAATATTTCCTTTCACTATATTCATTGATAATGCCAATTTATCCTGATTATCCCAAGCCAGGGGTCCCCACACCCCACCCCATACAGGAATTTGGTCACATGGCCAAATGCCCATCACTTAGAGATCACTGGCTGAACTGGGTCACATGGACATGGCAAAGGAGTCTGGGAAGATGGGAAGTTTTAAACTAGGCATGTTGCTGCCCTTCACAGCATGTAGATTTCACCATAAAGAAAGAAAAAACATTAGATTTGGGGGTAGGACATTAAAAGCATTTGGTGAATAGAGAAAATATTATTAATAACATTTAAAAAGAATGTCACTGTTCTCAGAATGTCACTGTTTCTTTATGTTTACAGTCAGACAAGGAATAGCAATCTAAATGAAGGTAGTATAAAGCAATGATTAATTCTGAAGCTATTAGGATTAAGATAAATACTAATGTACATATACACACTAAATATTCAAACATTTTATATTATTTTTTAAAGATCTCATATTGCGGGGACCCGAAACTCCCAGATCATAGAGTGGCCTGAGCTGTTTGGATTGAAAGTCTGCGCGGACCTGCATCTCGGCGCGACTCTTTGGGACTGGTAAGCACGCCCTTCATCCGCAGGGAACTGCCTGGAGATCGGCATCTGGGCCAGGTGTGTTTGGGCCCGTAGCCCCGCCCTTCACCCCCAGGAAGTCTCCCAGAAAGCAGCATCTCGGCCTGTCTCTTTGGG